>JAUIMX010000501.1:0-11860 GCA_033557805.1 Phaenonotum sp. SLE1380
TTTTGTTTCAAGTGAAGCAAAACTTTTTATTCAAATAATGTTTTTCGATAAAGTCAATAATAAAAAAGTTTCCCATAAATAAGAACAACCCTTTATTTTGCATTAAAAATATGGGTATTATATTCTAAATTGGGAATTTGTCCAAAATTTCCCCTGAATTGATTCAAATTATTGAATATCCACTTAGTACTAACAATTACCTCGTTAGTCCAGATTATCTTGCAAAGAAAAGGGTTGTCGTGCGCTAAATACCAACGGCAAAATTATGCGACGATTGACATCGTTAATTACAAAGAAGAAAATTGGTTAACTAATGTGTTTATTTACTTACCAGGATATAAATGGGGAACTTTTTTATTTTTTAGGGTTTATAATAATTTTTATCATAATTATAGGAAAATTTTGAACTAATCCTCAATTGGGAATCCAATATCTATCTTTCGAACGAAGATACGAGTTCTGTTTACAAAATAATGGGTTTCACTTTCAATAATTGTTTTGAGAAGTTTCGATTTTTGTTGGAGTTTTTCAAAATAATTTTTATTAAATTATTGTTTGTGCAGAAATTCGTGGATATATATTTTTTGTGCAATTTCTTGAATTTCTTCGTCTCTTCCAATTACTTAGTACCTTCTAGGGACGGACATGAGCATGGCCAACTAAATAAAAACCATTTAGATTCTATTTGCAAGCGATAGTCTATTGTTTTAAAAAAATTGTTCATATTTGTTATAATTTTTAAACAAATCATAACATGTTATATATTGTTTAAAGGTGAAAAGAATATCCGTTTTTATTATCAATTCAAAGAACATGCATTACATTTAGGAAAATTAACCTTTTTCTATTTTCTGAAAAATACAACTAATTGAGAAAAATCTGATGAAAGATTTACAATCTACATAAAAAACAGCGTCAAAAATATTGAAAAGGGTTATTTCTATATGAGATATAAAGGAAAACTGATTTTATAAAAATAAACAATAAACGGTTATAACTTGAAAACTAAAGAAGTTAGTTAAAATTTTCTCACATCAATGATCTAGACTTTAAAAAAGGTATCGTGCGTGCATCATTTATTTTTCTCTAACTGTAATGATTACCGAGTTCCCCATAAGGTACGTCGAAAAGTAGCCACCCTGTATAAGCGACAAGCTCTAGTTGCTACTTTCTTGAATTCAATAAATACTGTGGGAATGTGTACATATTTGGTATTTGCCATCGTGGTAGATATGGGTATCAAAAATTTTGGCAATTGGCAAGCAAACGCCTAAACATTTGGACACCTTGTTAATTTCCAGGTACTTGCTCAAAATTGTTATTTTATTTATCATCTCAAGAAATATTGAATTTAGGTATACAGCATGCCCAATAAAAAAATGTAGTGAATCAACTAACTACAAGAAGACGAATAAAAATATAAGTCAGAAAGAGAGGTTGTGAGCGATTAAAAATGAATACATTTAGTTTAAAAAATCTAGGAGGCTGTAGCAGCAATGAAGATTTTTTTTGCATAAATTGAATTGTTATCCTATACGTACCTATATGTATCAAATATTATTCGTCTATATTGTTTTTTTCTGTATAATCTTTTTTTTGACCTATGTAATCTAGACAATTTTTAGTAAAACTTGGTAGCGTTCGATGTAATTTGAGTATGGACGTTATTTTCATATCAATAGAGGCCCATTTCATATGAGTTTTCGTAGTCAATAAATCAAGTTGGTGGTACTCCCGGTCAAACTGAAAGTATCACTAGATCTGAAAATATCTTAGCTCAATTTGGCCCTTGGAGTAACATAAGACGTATATGTTGAATTTCGGAAAACTATAAATTTAGTGAGCAGTTAAGATGACCCACCGGATATAGAATATAGTTTCAAAGTTCACCAGCTAATGTTTGCTAAATACTATGGTATATTCAATGTTTGAGGTTAGAAAAACTCAGGGATTGAACCAATTTTGAAGAAACAAACACAACGCTTGCTGACGATTCGGCTTTATTTTCTACCAAAAATTACCAGAGCCTTCTTTAGTACTAAAAGGATGGGGTACAATGAGCATCAAAATTACATTCAATAAGAGATTATTAACAGGAATAAAAACATAAAAAGTGAAAAGGGCAAATTTCAACCCCACTCCGCACTGTCACACTCCATGTAACAACTCAAAAAAAGGTTCATCCTGCAGTGCAGAGCAGTGTGAGAGAGGATTAAGACTCACCACCTTTTTGACGTTTATTGTTCGTATTATTGTTAATTATCCCTTTGCTCATTGAATGCTATTTTGATGCTCACTGTATCCCAGGCTTCTAGCTCTGAGGTAAGCTTTGGTAATTTTTTGAAGAAAATAGAGCAGAAACGTCATCAAGAGTTGTGTTTGTTTCTTCAAAATTGGTACGAACACTAAGATTTTCTAACCTCAAATATCAACATTCGGGCGTAATTTATTAACTTGGCTAACAGGTGTATTCAATATTATTACTTCAAATATCATTTTCCAGTTATCATTGTTTGATTTGCATTTTCGACCTATCAAGTAATCATAAATTTGAATGAAGTAGGGTATGTTTGATGATATTCACCGTTCGCTGATAATTTTCGAAAAGGTATCTTACCGTGCATTTGAAAAGCGTTTATAGGATGTCGAAGTGAATGTGTAATGTTATTTGATTAGAATATTTTTACTGTGCATGTTTTGCTTCGACAATACCGTGATAAATAAAAAAGTCTTATTTTTATTTTTATTTTCTCTCTTTCATTTTATTTCTATTATATTCAGAATGTTTGAGACAATATTGAAAATAACTGAAACTGAACTACTCTCGAAAAAACTCGCGAACTGAAGTTCTGCTCAAGAGTGATGTTGAGGTTTTGCTGTTTCTGAACAGAAGGGAATTAAAAATTTTGTATAATGAAACAGAAATAATTTCACCACGTTGTTCAAACTCCGAGTCATCAGTGATGATTCTAGTGAGATATCTCACTTTAAAGTAGAAACCGAAGGAGAAAAATACTCTACAGAAGTGTCGTTTTAACGCTTTTATTCGAGAATGGTATTCTAACAGCCTCTTCAAGTGTTCTTGTCTGCGACACTCGTACAAGTATGTTAACACTACACCTTTACGTGTTAAAAGTTTGTCGATGAGTCCTGGGACGGATTTTATTAAGGTTGGGAATTCTCGTTGCAGGTGCTAGACTGCGGTTGATACTACCCGTGAAACTTATGACTGTCCTTCGAACTACAGCTCTACTCCTGGATTTTACTGTCCTAGTTTGCGGTACTTGTTTAATAATATGCAAAATACCCTTAATAATAGTTAGAGTTAGCACCTTGATTACTCCTGTGATATCGATAATTACATTTCAAATTGGATGCGAAGTTTTCCATTCCGAATAAGTAGAAAAAGCTGTGAAATATTTACAAGCGTTAGATTGAGCAACTCGTTAATTGTTGGGAACCAATTACAGAATATTCGCAATACGTCAAATATGATTCAATTAGCAAATTCTGAATAACCTATTTGTCAAGTGAAACACGTTTATTGTTTTTATTATGTTTGGAATTGATTTGCCTCATGTTTATTCCTTTCCAATATATTCACAGTATTTTGCTTTTTTCATTTTTTCGGTGAATTTTTGTTCCAAAACATCGATTTCATACCAAAAAAAAAATCTGGATTTTCTATTTTGTGGTTATTTTTTTAGTTGAAAACCGCCAAGATTTTTCAAAGAGGAAAACTAATGAATGAAAGATTGAGTATCAGTATATTCACTGAAAAGTTGCCAGAGCAACTTGTATGAAGAACAAGACAAGGTCTTACATGAATTTTTCGGAAACCATAATAAAAATTACTGACATACGGTTGCACCTACCAAAGTACGAGAAGAAAAATACTACAGAAAAATCTAAGAGTCGAAGCGAGGATTAAGATGCCAAGAATATGAGCAAACTAAGTGGAAAAAATAGTAAATTCATGAACTGTTTCAAACTATGAATTAGAACTACGTATAATTGACAGGTGGGAACAAGTTAGTGGCGAATTGAAACTAAAACAGTGAGCCCAAAAGTTCAGAGATGTTCTAAATAAAAGTGCTCGCCATAATCGAATGAATCCAATAATCGAATGATTCCATAATCGAATTATGTTTTCAGTAGTGTTGGTCATAATCGAATAATCGAATGATCCATAACCAAACGATCATAATCGAATGATCTATAATCGAATGATCCATAATCGAGTTGCTCGTAATCTTGATTCCTACAATCGATTATTCCATAATCAAAACATGTTTCGAGTTGCCTCAGGCTACTAAATAGCAATTACTTATTAGTAATATCACTGCGTCCGTTTGCTTGCTATTGGAAGGAATTGATTATCAAATAATCAACCACCACTGGCGTTTTCTTAAAAACTTGAATAAATTAAAAATTATTCGTGAAATAAAAATTCTTAGGAGTGGACCTAAACAAAAATGAAAGTTCGCTTAGGTTTCGACAAAATGTCATTGTGAACGATAGCTTGTATATGGGTAAGGGTTTGATTTTCATTCAATTAATTCCATAATCGATTATGTTCATTCGGTTATGGCTATAATCGATTATTGCCATTACGGTTATAATCGATTATTATCATTCGATTACGATCATAATCGCTTATTTTCATTTTATTACGGCCAGAATCAATTATTGTCAGCAATAATCGAATAATCGAATGATTCACAATAGTCGAATGATTTGATTATCGTCATTCGATTAAGGCCATCACTACTGTATACTCTTACAGGGCGAATGAAACGGAATGTTGAATAAGATCTGGGGCATTGACATTTGAAGCAAAGTATATTTTTATTCTTCAGTAGATGTTGGGTAGCACAGGCACCGTCGCAAAATTTGATGGACATCACCGTGCTATGTCTTCAGTAGTACTTTAATATTATACTCTCAGACGACCTACGTTTCAATCTTGGTAGATGGTCAACCAACAGTCTATGGGTTCTTTATGTTTCAATTCAATAATAATTAAAGTTTGTCTAATTGTTGTGCTTTGTCTTCAGTAGTACTTCAATATTATACTCTCAGACGACCTACGTTGTCAATCTTGGTAGATGTTCAACCAACAGTCTAAGAGTTCTTTATGTTTCAATTCAATAATAATTAAAGTTTGTCTAATTGTTATGGTTTGTCAAAGATACTGGGCTCCTAATATAATATTATTCAATTCAATTATCGACAGTTATTTAAAAAAATCATCCTACAAACATTACTGCATAGTTCCTCCTCAACCTACTGTTGAATAATACTCTCTTTCAGGTGATTCATGAACAACGGCTCCGTATATCTGATAAGGAAATAGAACTGAAAAACAGCAAAAGTGTTGCATAGACTTTGAGATATTGAACGATTTTGGTAGATTCAAGAAAAAATCATTCTTTTATTCACCATGAAATTCCAGAACATCTCATAGGCAATACAGTAGAGCATTTACAAAATTGACTTGATGGATATCTTCGGAAAGTATTGGAAGCGCATTTGATACAGTTTATCAACTTATTAATTATGACTTCAAAACCTCGGAGCATCATTCGAATACATTTCGTAAACCTTGCTCAACTGTCACGAAGGATGTGAAAGATGCGGTATAACAATAATCTAACTTGCTTTCTACTACGATAAGAAAGAAATTCTATCAATACCACCAATTGCAATTGGAGTATTGGAATAATCTGGGAAATCCAGAACTAAATACTTTTCCACGGAACTCTCAACATACAAGCATGCTACAAAAAATAAATAGATTTTCCCGTGCAATTTCCAACTCGTAACTCAATTAATTATCTGATAATTAGTTTCAAGGGCGCTGTTAGAACGAACAGTAATGTTTTTGATAGAATGAGTGAGTGTATGCTACAAATTCATTACTACGTTCAAAAAATATTAAATGTAACAAGTTGGATAATTTCTTGCCCGATAGATAATATATTAGAATAAGAGGTAAGAGCACCATTATTGAATTTGAATTTGAGGACTATATTGTGTATAGGCATTGTCAATTGACGACGTTACATCCATTATTCCGAGGAGAATTTTCAAGGTGCAAAGATTATAAACATTGAAAAAGAGTACAGTTTCGCTGCAAACTGAACCCTCTTAAATAGGAGCAGTCTTCTTGGATATACTTTCAAAGATCAGCACACAGTAGTACTTAATGTTATGAATTGTGGTGTTTCCGTCACCTCAACTCTAGCACAGCAAGAACAGTCTTTCTGATTCTACTTTTGAAGCAAGCAAGTGGGGAGTTGTATCTTTCGGAAAACCTTTGAACAACAAAAAGTTCTGTCAACACTCAACAACCCGGTGCTTTGGTTCCAATACACCGCAGATACATTTATCATTTAGTCATATAGTTAGAATAAACTTTAAGAATTTTATCAATTTCTCACGTCCTAAGATTCAACTCAACACTGAGCTGGAAAACGATGAGAAATGTGAAACAGTTGAGACAGTCGATTCATCTGAGACCAACCTCATGAATTTAGAAATCTTTTTATATATACCTACTCTGAGGTTGGTAAACCGTGTGAAGAATGGTTTATTTGATTGATCAAGCGTTCAGTTTTCGGATACATGATTTCCATATGCTCTGGAAAATGTGGATCTCTATAGCCTCTGTGGTGATTCTATTCGACAATTCGACCACAATCTTAGCCTCTCAGGGGTGTGTCCCGATATTGCACTGTGCAAAGGTACCGTCGATTTCACGGTCTGATAGAAACTTATACTCTTTTCGTGCTCCATTATTCTGATAGCAACTATTTTTCGAGTTACTCGTGTATACACTTTCTCCAATGAGTAAACCACGCTGTGACGCCTTCCGAGCAGAGGAGTGGGTCTTTTGTAGACGTTAGAATCCCATAGATCTTGCCTTAAGGTGCAAATATTGTGTGTAGTACCTTGTGCGTAATGCAAGAACATCTTAGGTAAAGACTCCTCAGTTGTATTGGGTTATCAAATTTATCCTTGGCTATTTGAAGCTTTTAATCGCTTGATTGATCTGGTGTTCAGAGTATCCACTTGTCTTCAATTCGTTCTTCACTAAAAGACGTACTTTCCCAAGATTAGATCCTTTGCAGCATGTCCAAGCTCTATGAACCAAAAAGTTGACAGCCGAGGTTTCTGGCTTGGATAGTGGTGGTACCATGATTAAAGGTAGCTGTTTATGTGCGTTGATTTCGAGCAAATGAACTGACCCAACCGTTCCACGTTTTATATCATTTTCCAGCTCCGTGGTGGATTGAATCATTAGATCTAGGGAATGAATGAAATTGCATAATTCTTAAAGTTCATCCATGTTGTATTGGGTTATTCAATTTATCCTTGGCTATTTGAAGCTTCTAGTCATTTGATTGATCTGGTGTTCAGAGTATCCGTTTGTCTTCAATACGTTTTTCACTAAAAGAAGTACTTCCATAAGCTTAGATCCTTTGCAGCATGTGCAAGCCCTATAAACCAAAGAGTTGACAACCAAGATTCTCTAGCTTGGATGGTTAAAGTACTGTTCATGTGTGTGTTGGTTTCAGGTGAATCAAGTGACCCAGTCGTTCCAGGTTTCACATCGTTTTCCAGTTCCATAGTGAATCGAATCTTCAGATCTAGGGAATTGATGAAATAAAATAATTCTTGAAGGTCATCCGCGCCATATAGTTAAGCGACAAATATGTCGTCAACGTATCGATGACAAAACTTCGATCTCTAGAGTGGTGGCGGGATTATTGGTTGTTCAAAGGTTTCCATGACGATTCTGAAGATTTGCAAGCTTACTTCCAAGGTAGAGCCAAGAAGACTGCACTTGTTTTGCAGGAGTTCTGCTTGCGTGAATATTCTACACTATCGTTAGCTGGTCCTTGAAGGTAGAACTGAGAAAACTGCTTCTGCTTGCAGGGATTCTATTCGCGAGCATACCCGCAAATACAATCGACACACTCTCTTAATTACGCGTCCTCTCACACACAATCCGTCTATCTCTTTCTTTTCTCTCGCTCTTTATATTAAGGTGACGTAATTTTATAACCCTTGCTCCTAAGAATTCATTTTCGTAATATTTAACGGAACATTAGCAATTGACAATGGCTATGCACGGTGTATTCTTGAAATTCCTTCAATATTGACGGTATAGGTAATAAGTTCAAATCTCCGCACAGCATCAAGTTTTTAACTTACGTGGATGATGATTTCAAATGTGAGACGGAAAAATGCTTACCTGAAAAAGAAAACCAAAATTAGTTGAATATAATCTCTGAGAGAAATATTTAGATATTTCATAAAATTTTTATTACAAAAGGTAGAGGAAAATGGTATGTAATTACGTACAGTGAGTGAGGTCACTTACGCCAAAGACTGGCGGTCAATTTGAATTTCTCCGACCGGTATACAGTCTTCTACTTCTTCTTTTTTCGAATTTGGACCAGATACAGAGATTGCTTCGTGCTTATGGGCAAATATCAGTTGTATACGAAAGTATACGAAAATGTACGAAGTCACGTGCTTGACGCACATGATGTCATGCGCGAAAAGGTTCAATTTAAAATCTTATTAACATACCGTTTTCCTCGACCGTAATTGCGACTGCTGTTACAACTGTCATTCATATTAGTCAATCACCACTGTTGTTAAGTTGTAGAGTTAGCATCTTTGAATTGGGATGATCCAGTTGGTTCATAGGCAGAAAATAATTATTACTATGAAATAGAAATTGCAAGACTTGATTATATTCTCTAGAAGAATTTTAAGTGCCCCATTTGGTTGAAATCATTTTTGTACTCGCGGATAACGGACATTTCGAATTACATTACATTAATGCTCGTTGTCTGGTATGAAACATGAGCAGCAGTTCTATAATTATCATAGAGATTACAAAATTCAACTTTAGCATTGTTTTAAGATTCACCAATTTCAAGTCATTGTTTCATGTAAGAATTGACAACTACAGATTATCCCTACAAGGACCTAACGAACTAATGACCTTACGTTCCTTGAAGGTAACAAATGATTGAAAAAGTAAATAATTCCATAAAATCGCGTTCTTCATCTATCTATTAACCTTAGAGAGGTCGCGCTATGGTCTGTAAGACCGCACTTTTTTTTCACCTGTAAAACTTATAGTCAAAAAGGTACAATCCTCTGACTTTCAGTACCTTTCTAACTATTGTTGGTAATTGCCCAGTGGCAATTTCGTGCCGGTGTGAGTTATACAGACTGTCCCAGAAAATTTTGGTTCTCATGGGGATCTCGCTTATTATTGAAGATAGAGAAAAGTTTAAACGGTCAAAAGTGATCGTATTTTTCAGGACATGACAATGTTGTCGAAAAAGCCGATCAGTGTTACCAACTATTTTAGTTAATGTAAAAAAATCAAAAATACAAAATTTTTTGAAATTGACATTTCTTGAAATCGGTAAGAAAGAATTTTTGGGAACTTTTTATCAGGCTCTTCAGGGACTGCAATTTAAGGATCAAATAATCAACCACTCTTCAACTATTTTTGTGATATTACATGGAATGACATTTTTTTTAAATAGAACGTGTATTTGAAAATTCCATTATTCAAAAGAGTATATTTTCCCCTTTACAACGATGTAACATATGTGATAACAAATCCATAATACTTCATGAAAATTTCGAAAAGCGTAAAAATATGAATATCAAGCGGCACTTTCTTCCTAGTTAGCCATAATAAATACAAATTTTAAACAATGAAACAACTGACTATTGCGATCTATCAAGATACATACCCAAAAAGAGCGTAAGAATTCATGAAAATTTAGAAAAATATGAATATATCAAGACAATCAAATAACTGATTTTTCGATAAAACTTTTATGTCCTGAGAAATATAGTCACTTTTGTCTATTTATACTTTTCTCTATCTTCAATAATAAGCGAGATCCCCAAGAGAGAGAAATTCTCTGGGACAGTCTGTATAGCCTGAAGTATTTATATTTGTGGCACTTTTTTTGAAATTTTTATCCTAGGAAAAGATATTTACATTTGAATTCGAAAACATAATTCTATTTTTATTAATTCTGAATTGATACCAATGATTGCTTTTGAGTTTAGTGTGGAATATATGTTTGTATTTGTTGGAAAACCATTTTTTGTGTGAGTAGAAAACTTGAGTTCATTTTATATTGTGAATGAAAAATTTTCAAATATAATTTGTTTTTATTCGTTAACAATGATAAATCTCGAAAGCACAGGTTCATTGACTTTGCAAAAATTTAACAATTTTTATTCCATTTATTTGAAATTTGGTTTGTGAGACCGCTGCGACTCTTCGTGTTACAAAAGTGTCCAAAGTGTTTCCTTGGGATGAATTCCATTTGTCATTATGTAGGCTCCTAAGGCATCACTTAAAAACAAATTTTGTTCTGTAGAACTTCAATTCTCGGTAATACCGTCATAACCCATACACAATGTATTCTTAACATTAGTAGTAGCTGTAAATTCTTAAAAAAACACAGACTTATCCATTACCAATCGTATTTCACGGAACTGATACGTAATTCCATGATGCCTAGTGAAAAGTGTGTTAATTCATTTCTGTAGTAGTATGGCAAAAGTTGATTTGTCAATCTGGAATAAATAAGACATATCAACTTTTGCCATATCACTACAGATTTATTACTCTCCGAGTAAATAAGTAAGTTTCTTAAATTTTCATAAATGCTAGGATTCCGAACAAAGAAGTAACGATCAACCTTCAAAGGCAATTCTGTTTATAAAGATACTTAATTCTGACAAAGAGATAGCATTTTGGAGACTGGTGAAATTAAATTCAGTAACTCTCGGCATTTTTCAAATAAGGAGTAAAGTAGTACAGTTAATTTGATACGCAAAGAGGGTTAGAAGCCAGAAGGTTCTTTCCTCAGAAAAATGAAATTGCAGTCGCCTCAAGTTAATGGAGTGTTTAAACAAAATCCTTCCGCATCCTGACGATTCCTCTGATGGAAACGACAGGTGCACTACCGTCCCCAGAGTGTTTCTCAGCCCTCAGCTATTCTAAACTGTTGAAGTCGTGCGTAAGTTTAAGTAGCTAGTTCAGTCCAAAGGATTCTCCAGGGAATACTCTATTATTTAATTATATTACGTAATAGTTTTTGAGGAAAGAAGACTAAAGAGGCAAAGTTGTGTCTAATTTATTCGATAAAATTAAGAATGTGTCTCCTTAATTATAAGATTAAAGTGGCTTAAAACAAAGGCACTTGAGATGCAAATTCCGGCAAGTTTGAACAAACTCGTGTTTTATAAAACTACTGCGATAATTATCTTTCAATCTCAAACAAAGACCCTCAGGTACGTTCAATAACGGTATAAAGATTATATTGGATTCAAGTTATATGACTGACACATTATTAAATTCCATATGAAAAAGTCTATTATTGATATATTCCCAAATTTTAAAATTGATTTTGAACTGTGTATGAATTTCCAAGGAATTTCAAACAGCAATTTTTAATGAATGTTCCATATAGTTTTATAAAACTTAAAGCATCAAATTCACGGAACCAACGGTTTGCAAAATTTGAAAACATGCAAAATAATTAAAAATGCAAAATAATTGCGAATATGTCGGGAACAGTTCAGTTCAGAGTTATGTATTATTCATTTCAAATATTTTAATGAAAATACGGAGTGCCACTAAACATGTATGCATTCTCTTATCTTTAAATATTATACAACGAGATTTTGACATAGATGCGCAACTTTCCTGAGCATATTAACGACATCAAAAAATGACGATTATCTTAATAAAATTTTTTCACAGCTCTCTTCATAACTGAGATAGAGCCCTTTGAAGGCC
>JAUIMX010000502.1:0-11857 GCA_033557805.1 Phaenonotum sp. SLE1380
TGCGCTGTTAAATGCTTTTAATTTAAGTTGCATATTGTCTCTATTTTTCAAATAATACATTTGTTGCTATCATTATGACCACTACTGTACTTCCTTAAAAATTTTTCATTTATTTAGTTCGTAGGACGACCGGTTTCGACTATATGATGGTCCTCTTCAAGTCGCTATAGTCGAAACCGATCAAGTCCCTATAATCGAAACCGATCGTCTCTTTTTTCTTCTTCGCTGATCAATGCATCAACTGATTTTTTGAAGCAAAGAACCTATTGACACTGTTTGTTTCCTTCTTTCAAGTAATCGAGTTTGATGCAAAGACAACTTTCTCTAAGAATACCTTTTTATGTCGTCAAGTATGGAGGAATCACAATCCATAAAGAAATTCACAAAAACATTGGAGATTGGAAAATTAGGGGTAAATAATTAGGTCCAACTCTCTCAAGTTTTTTTAAGCACCCAAACCAGTTAATATATCTTATTACTAACAGTTCATGTGTCAAATATCATGCAATTATCTCAAACGGTTCTAAAGATAGGTAATAAAAACCATTTTTGGATCGTCACCTCTGAAAGGGTGTAGCTCCTCAAAGAAGCATTTGCAGACACATGTCTATATAAACTTTTCCTTATGTTTTGAACCAGTGAATCTACTGTTAAAATTTTGCCTCTCATTTTATTGACACCCTGTATATGAATAAGGTTTGTATCATCGTGTTTCAATTAAACCAGTGCTAGAGAGATAAAAACTATACTCAAGTGATTAAAACAAAAGAAACCACAGTAACAAATACAGTATTTCAGATTGAAGAGCTAAAAATTATGGAAAAAATAATTATGCACCTTTCAATAATCCTGTAACCAGTAGCGAATCCAATATACTCCAAGTTCGATAGATCTTCATCCTGAGCACCATGAAATCACAATAATTAATAAAATTCTCCAAAATCGTCCCCAAAAAACGTAAAAATAGGGCCACCCTACCTTAGTGTCTTTAATTTTCGCATCATTTTGCTCAATAACGTAACTAACCAAAGCGGAATGCAGAAATTCGAACACGCACTCGTCTGCCATTTCAAAAATTCACAAAACAAGCACTTATCCCTTTATTTCAACAAGTAAATTCATAATTTTCCAGCAAATTCAACAAATCTGTCAAAATCCTGTCAACGTCAAAATTGGCCCCTAGCGGAATTCGCGCGAACTGAAAGTATGTAAAAGCAGCTTCGCTTTTAGTCTTCCCGATTAATTACGCCAGTGAGTATATGAATTAAATCTAGTTATATCAGTCAACGATTACGCATTACCACTATTGGGAATGTAATTATTTAGTCGTATTCATTCATAAGAATAAATAGCGTAAAGCTTGAAATGGCGAGCATGGTAAAAAAGTGATTAATTTGTGTTTTTAAATGTGAATCCGTGGCTGCTTTGACGTGTTTCGGGGCAAGGTGAAAAGCAATATGGCGGCAATGTCAAGCGACCTCGAGCATCAAAAACGGTGCAACAAAAATGAGCTCAGTACAAAATTGTAAAGTGTGCGGATCTACTGACAAGTTGCTCCGGTGTGCGCGTTGCAAAATCGTTTACTATTGTTCGAAAGTGCACCAGAAAAAAGATTGGAAAACGCACAAGAAAACTTGCGAAAACAACACGAGTTTGACAAATGCGGAAGAAAATCGTGGCTTGCCATGTGAGGGTAGTTCTGAGAGCGAAATTTTAAGTACACAGGCTCAGACTTTATCTTTAAATATCGAGTTCTCTGCGACGGAGAAGACTTTGATATCTGGTGGTAACGCTATGCCAATTCGGGGCGAAAATATAGTTTTACCGAAAGATTCAAGTGTGGCTGATTTTCCGGAAATATTGCTGCAGCAAGGCGGCGTATTGCAGAAAAATTCAGACGTTGTTCTCGAAGAAATGTGTAGAAACGTGATAAAAGATATGGACAATTACGGGGTGTGCGTTGTGGACAATTTTCTAGGGGAAGAAAGGGGTAAATTAGTGCTTACAGAAGTTTTAGAGATGTACACTAAAGGGGTGTTCAAAGACGGACAATTAGTTTCAAATAAAGGTAGAGAAGGTGATTTGAAAACAATAAGAGGCGACCAGATCACTTGGATAGACGGAAAAGAAAAATACTGCAAAAACATAGGACATTTGATCTCCCAAGTGGACGCCTTGATTATCAGGGCTAATAAGATGTTAAACAATGGAAAATTAGGCAGTTATAACATAAATGGAAGAACGAAAGTAAGTTTGTTTATTTTTACTTGTCCCACTTAAGAAAAAAAAAACAATCCTAAAGCGTGTAAAACAATTTTATCTTCAAGTTCACACTCCAAAATCGTGTACGACACGATTCTTATCGTTATAAACGAATTATTCAAATACACAATTAAAAAAATCTGACATTAGCCTTTTTACGTATTTGTTTTGTTCGCATCTCTGTCTGACGGTTGCCAATTCGCGTCGCTCCCTCTCACTCGAACGCATTTTGAGATACCATGCCGGTTGTCACGTACACCTAGGATATTTTGCAAGGTTTTGGTCTAAAAATAAGATCGCAGTGTGCGGTAGGGGGACGCCAGCGATTTTTTAGATAACCTATTTCTTGGTTTATCTTGTTTGAATTATTTTGAAAATATTTTCCGAAATTTTGGCAGAACTATCGATTAATCGTTTATTCAATTAATAAATCCGTGACGTATTCGGTAATTTTGTTTAAATGCATATTTGATAATGTAATTTTCTTCATTTTTCATTTGTTTATAAATAAACGCACGCCTACTAAAATTTCATTGATTTTCCAATGATTTATGACGAAATTATTTACTTTTCCTATCAATTCCTAGAATTATTAACAAACTTCTTATTCGGTTTCAATATTCGTGATTAATGTAAGAACATATTGGAAATAATTGAACTTTCAAAGCGTATTATTTGTTTACTGATGTGTTCAAACTAGTAAGAAATAGTTGAAATGAAGTTATGTTCTTTAGAATTTTATTACTTCTAACTAAATAGTGGAAAAAATATGTTAAACTTGCATTTTTTTGGTGGAAAATTTTGACACTTCCATTTTTTTCCCAGAAATTCAAGTTATTTTCTGAAACTGTGCCTGTTTTGTGTACTGACGTAACCTTCCACTTGAGAATAGGAAAAATTTAACTTGCCCCTAGGTTATTTCATGGTTCTATGGTCTGTAGTTTTTCTACATTGATTCCAAGTGCCTTTAGTATTGAAAATATCAACTTATATATTGTTTATTTGACGTGTTTGTCATTTGTGATTTAATGTTTTATGCCTTTTTATTTTATCTAACTAGTTGAAGAATATCCCCATTTGCACCCTTTCTCTAGTAATTTCCAAACATATACCTAATTTGGTGTGATAGTGGGCTCCTTTATTTTTCACCCTCGCTTCGCTCGGACGAAAAACGACTCGGGTTTGATGCACCCTCGCCCTGGTGAATTCTAGACCAATTTTTTTTATAATATCTCATTTGATGTGATGTTCGCGCTCGAACCCATCTTCACCCTCGCCTTGGTGATTTACAAACTGAAATATATCGTGTAACCCTTGTATACAGGGTGGTAGTTAATAATTTCGAGAGGGAAATTTAATGAGGAACATTCCAATTACCACCCTTCACCAGTGGATAGCTTTCATAGTTCAAATAAAATCTACTACTTTTTATTGCAAATTATGATTCTACTAATTAAAGTAAATAACTTTTATTTGAAACATTTTTTTGAAATCTCAATACGTGGCGCTGTATTTCAATTCAAAATTTCTCACACGGGGGTGGCTTTTTAACTTGGGTTAACTGAATATCTGGAAAAATAAAAAGAATATAAAAAATTTTCAAATCAAAGGTCAATATTTTCAAAGAAAAAATTTGATGAGCTACATTTCAATTATCACCCCCTAGGGGGTGAAACAGGGGTCAACTACCGATTCTCTATGCTTTTCATCAACTTCTCTGTGAATATGAGAGTCTTATTGTGACCAATAAAGAAGATACGATTTTTTGAAGATAGGTCGGCACTTGACAAAACAAGTTAATATTATCTAATATCTCGAAAACGTTGAGGTATAAGGGCATACATATGCCAATAAAGTTTCTTTATTTCTCAATGTAGAATCAAAATATGCAATAATATATAGGGTGTTCTTTACAAAATAACAAAGTTGGCAGCCATTTCCGGTTTAACAGGAAGTGATAAAAAATGAAAATATTTTATTTTGAAAGATCAGATGCTAAAACTCCTAGTAGCAAAAGTTCGCTTCAAAATAATAATGTGAACCTGAAAATTTTCTATCGAAGGTGTTGTGTGAATCATCCTGTATAAAATAATCGTTGGCAAACTCCCAAGCCCCGCCTCCCCCATAACTTTTTGTGTGGGCTATTTTTGAAATTTCTCCTTTTGTTATTATCTTTGTTCATGTGTTTACTTTGCAATAATGTTGAATTTACATACCCTGTTCCAGTAGTTGAGGCTAGCAATGCTTTTTTATATTGAAAAATGTGATACGTATTAAAACACACATAACCACTAATTTATTTATAATTTTTATTTGGACTATTCTTTTGATTTATCTTTTTGTTATTATTTTTATTCATGAGTTTACTTTCCAACAATGTTGAATTCACATGCCTTGTTCCCATAGGGAAGACCAGAAACGCTTTTACATATCGAAAAATGTGATGTGTATTAAAATGTTAATAAAAGAATTGTTTTTTCTTGTGATCTAACGGATTAAATAATGTATTTTCACTCAACAGGCAATGGTGGCTTGCTACCCAGGTTCAGGGTCACATTACGTTAAACATGTAGACAACCCTAACAGAGATGGACGCTGTATCACGGCAATATACTATTTGAATCTACATTGGGATGTCAAATTGAGCGGAGGACTTTTACGGATCTTCCCCGAAGGTGCAAGAGGCGATAAGGTAAAATTTCACAAAATCCCCTATCGACAAATATGTTAATTAATTATTTATTTATTTTTCAAAAGGTAGCGGACATCGAACCACTTTTTGACCGATTATTGTTCTTCTGGTCGGATCGCAGGAACCCCCACGAAGTTCAACCAGCATACCATACAAGATACGCCATAACTTTATGGTATTTTGACGCCTTGGAGAGGGAAGAAGCCTGCAGGCGCTACGAAAATGAACGTAACGTTACCCAATCACATATTTTGGCGAAATGATAGCATCTGTACCAGCAGGAAGCGAACAATGTGATATTTGAAAAGTTCGGATGAGATATCGAAATAACACACGACTAATTAAAATGCGCTTTCTACGACTCTTTGTGTAAATATTGTGTGATATTATTTTGTATAAAACCTAGATAACCCTCCTTCTATAATTCTATTATGCTTATTTATGTACACAATCGTATTATTACTTGTTATTTTTCGATTATTCCCCCTAAAAATGTTGGTCCCGAGCCCAGAGTTCTTGTAAATAATAAATATTGAGACTTGTAGATAGATTTTTAAAGAAACTGAGACTAATAAATGAATTTTTACTTGTTTATTTATTGTTTTACTTCATTGTTTCATATAATCGGGATAAGAAAGCTTTATTTGCCTTTAATCATAGACGTATTAGGGTCTCTAATACGTCCGTGCTTTAATCCTTTATAGTACTACTTTGGTCAAGTTTACAGTTCAAATTTGGCGCCGTTGCAGACTTCAGCGCTCCAATGACATCTACTCTCGTACCTGTCAACTACATCAATAATTTTATAGGAAACTGTAATGTTAAGTGACATCTAGTAATTATACTATCGCAATAATTTTACAGGAAACTGTAATACTAAGCAACGTCAATTTTTCATAATTTTGATGAGGTTTCAAAAAGATTTTTATTATTTAAACTCAAATACATGAACTTCTTTATGAAAACCTTGAAGAAAATAGCTTCAATGTACAGAACTGTCAGTTTGGCATATGCGATTTCGAATTCATTTAAATACGAAATTTAAAAGTACTGTCATTGATCAATAAATATAAATCAATGGTACCGTCCAAGTCCTAGTAATTTCAGCAGACGTCAGGAGCTATTTTAACAATTAAAATATGTCGTAACTCAAAGAATTTATCATTGAACAAACAATACGGGGTTAATTATGTAAAATCTCACGTTTATACAGTAAATTTCGGTTGCAAATGTCGTCGTACAGTTTCTGGCACGATTTTATTGCAGGATGGGTTGCTGGTAAGTCATTGAAATAAGAGTTTTCCTTGAAATAACTTAAAAACTGTAAATCAAGGCAATTGAATTCGAAATGACGCCAAATTACGTCATCTTTCTAAACGGTTTGAGCTTCTTTTGTTTGCGTTGGAGTGAGATAGATATTGCCCTAAGCGTGGTTAACCTCGATTAGAGGAAATAGAGTGAGCGGTAAAATTCGAAATTAATTCAAAAATTTTAGGTGTTTTCGGGACAGCAGTAGGGCATCCTTTCGATACAGTTAAAGTTCGACAACAAATTATGAATACAACAATGTCTTATGCAATGAAAGCGACTTACAAAAACGAAGGTGTTAGAGGATACTATAAAGGGATGTTGTTCCCTATTTTAACGATGGGGCCTTCGAATTCGATATTTTTCGGTGTGTACGGGAACTGTATGAGAGTTTTGCAAGGGAACGATGGGTTGCAGAGGGTGAAAAACGATCGGGAAAATTTTTTAGAGCACGTTTTCATAGCTGGTAAGAACACGATGTGAAAAAAATTGGCCTTACATTTATATTTTGGCAGATTTTTCCTAGGATGTGCCGCTGGTTTCTTCCAAACTTTGTTTACGTGCCCTGTTGAAGTTGTTAAAACCGTTTTGCAAGCGAATACGGAAGGATCAGGTTGGAAGAGCCAGTATATACCACCTTATAAAGGTATGGTGCCTGCTATCAAGGGGATTATTGAAACGAGGGGGTTTTCAGGGTTGTTTCAAGGCTTGGTGCCATTTTTATATAGGTGAGTAAAGTGCATTTATATTTGTACGAAAGAAAATTATTGATTTGAGACGTTATTTCTGCTTAGAGATGTTCCTTCATTCGGGGTTTACATGTTAGCATATGAATACATATATTTCAAATCGTTGAGCAGTATGAGTGAGACCAAAAAAGCTTGCTTGTCTGGAGGAATTGCAGGTGAGCTTGTCGGGTATTCGATTTTGTGTTATATTGTTTGAATTGATCAGTTGTGACTGACACTGTAAAAACAATATTTATGAAACAAAAGCAAAGAAATCTAGTTACATATGTCAATTTCTCAATTGTTTTTGCAGTGTTTTGTTTTTGCACTATTTGATGTGAGTTTAAGTCAATAATTGTTTAATAAACTAACTAAAAGTGATTATAGTTGAAATTTAAAAAATGTTTCTACACATTTAGAGATGTACCGTCAGCTGGTGTATACATGACAATTTACGAATACATAGTAAGATATAATTTTCCACTTCTTTCTGATGTTTCCCGAAATGGCTTAGCCGGAGGTACTGCAGGTAAAATATTTTTCAAACTAACAATATTAATTTTGTTTTCTTTTTGTTGCTTCTAGGCATTCTAGTTTTAAATATGTGAATTTTAGTTTTACTGTAAAATGGAGTGACACATACCCAAACCAAACCATAAGCCATACCTAAATTGGTGTCTTGCTCACTTCATTTTGCGGTATTTGTTATTCCAAGGCCGAAATTATGCCAGAACTGGTTCGCCTTTTTAAAATTATTTTGGTGGGTTTTTAGGGGTCCTGTCATGGATAGTAGTGGTACCTTTTGATGTTGTTAAGTCAAGGATCCAAGCTGATAATCCGTTGGCTCCGAAATATAAAGGTATGGTCGATTGCTTTGTTAAGAGTTACAAGTCCAGCGGATTGAAAATTTTCTTCAGTGGTACAACAGCTATTTGTATAAGAGCATTTCCTGTTAATTGTGTCACTTTTATGTTTTATGAAAAGTTTTTAGAAATATTTGGGCAAGGGATTTCGTTTTATTGACTATTAAAAACAGTGTAGTCCATTTTTAAATCAATTGTAGTTAATTTTTACATTATATTTTTGTAGTATTTGCCATTGGTGTTTTTCTTTATTCCAAAAAAAAAATAACTATAAGATATTCAATTTTCATGGTGGTTGATATTTTTATTCAAAATTTTAGCCCAGTAAAAGGGCCTGGGGAGACCATCAACATTTATATTATGTTCTATTATAACAATATTCACGTTTACATTTTTTAGAAAAATATCACTTTTTTCAAAAATTTACTAAATACAGAGACAATAGAAATTTGCATTAAAAGTGATTTTATTTCATAATTTACGTTACCTCCATAGTTCGGTTTATATCGGTTAGATATACAGCATGGCTTTAGAAGAGGTAAATCGACCCAAAGTGGTCTGCTCCAGGTAGTGCGACATATCACTGATGTTTTTGATGAGGACGGGATTACTCAGGCGACGTGTTGTGACTTGGGCAAGGCCTTCGATACTGTTTCTCATGGCATATTACTGGATAAATTAGAATTTTATGGTGTGCGTGGCATTGCACTACAATTGATGGAATCTTATTTGAAAAACCAACAACAAGGAGTTACTAGAAATAACGAAAGATCAAGCTGGGGCACAGTTACTAGTGGAGTGCCACAGGGTTCCATCAGAGACAACTGGTTCCATCTTAGGCCCACTACTTTTTCTCATCTATATTGACGACGTAACTGCAGATTCCATCTGCCTCTATGCAGATGATACTACTTTGTTGAATAGTGCTAAGGACACGCAAGACATCCAATATAAAGCGAGTCGCTCATTAGAGGAAGCCCAACACTGGTACAAAAGCAACAACCTGGTTCTAAATGAAAGTAAAACCCAGAATATAGTTTTCAGAGTCTCGGGTGGTGGTGAGCCACCGGTCAAGTTCCTGGGGCTTTGGTTCCAGCCTGACCTCAGGTGGAGTACACATATACACCATCTCTGCAAAAAACTTAGAGGCGGAATCTTCATTATTAGACGTCTTATGCAAGAATCAACTAGTGAGGCTGCAGTTGTCGCATACTTTGAGTCCCATTTGAGGTATGGATTATTGTTCTGGGGTGCCTCTCCGGCCATCGAGAGTGTTCTTCTTCTACAGAAAAGGGCAGTTAGATTGCTATGTTCAGCTCGGTTCAACGATACCTGCCGACCTCTTTTCAGGAGGATGGGCATACTGACCATTACCAATATCTACATTCTTTCCTGTCTTGAATATATACATTTGCATAAATCCAATTATTTAACCAACGGTCACTACCACATGTACAACACCAGAAACAGATAGGATATTTCCACTATTTTTCACAGAATCAAAAGAACACAACAAACTGTGGACTATTGGGGAAGTAGATTGTACAACATGCTGCCTTTCCATATGAAGCAGTTAAATAGAACAAAATTCCATCAAGTGGTGTGGAATATATTAATAGACAATCCTTTGTACAAACTGGAAGAGTGTACATCCCCCATTTTTGATTAATGTTTGCTTCAATCTGTATATGTGTATGCATTTATTTTTCTTTGTATACTAAGCTGCTGTTGTTTTTGACATGGCTGTGTAATTTGAAGCCGAATAAAGTTATTATTATTATTATTAACGTGTGAACAACCTCCTCGGTGTGAACAGGTCAAGTTTTAATTAGTTCACACTATTGACGGTCCACTGTATTTTGTTAGAACAATGAAAGTTAGCCATAAAATTGTCTTCAAAAAGTCTAAATTGCTATGCAGAGGTTTTTTTTACGAATAAGTGCACTAATGTGACTTTTTAATTTACATGTTCTCAAAGGTTAATTATACTTTTAACCTGTAACTACTGACGTTACGTCTACTGGACGCATCCGGATTTTATTATTCCTGTAATGAGTTTATTCCTTGTTTTTCATAGCTGCAATTCTAAGTACCTTCCTCTCTTGCAATATTATATCTTTCCTTGTAATGAAAATTGAGAAATTTTCCCTTGAAATAGCCAAACCAGCCACGGACGCATTGTCAGTAATAAGAGTTAACAGTTCTCTTATATGGGAATTTCTACATATAATTTTTCTATCAATTACACAATAAGTAGCTTCTAAAACACGTGTCTTAATATTTTATTCTATATTTTGTTGAATAAATTGGATTATTTCTGCTGAAAAAAATTTTTGGCCAACACCTTACAGATCAATGGCAAAATTGACTTATTTTTTTAAATTCAAATAAATATATAAAACAATGACAGTTTTCAACTCACAAATCATTAGAATACTTATTAAAAGGTCAAGGAAGAGGAATGCATAGTGTCCTTTGAAAAAAAAAATCGTTTTCCATGATTTTTGTTCATTCAAATAAATGCATCCGTCAGACGTATCTGTTACATGGGAGTTTCCATATGAAATTTTCATTTTATAAATTTTTTCCTACAATTACAAAATAAGTAGCTTCTGAAACGTGTATTACTATTTTATTGTGCATTTTGTTGAATAAATTGGATTATTTGTGCTTAAAAAAATATTTGGCCAACACCTTACAGATCAATGACGAAATTGGCTTATTTTTTTCAAATTCAAAGAAATATATAAAACAATGATAGTTTTTAACTTACAAATTATCAGAACACTTCTCAAAAGGCCAAGGAAGAGAAATGCGAAGTTTCTTTTGAAAAAGAGAACTGTTTTTCATGACTTATGTTCAGTCAAATAAATGCATCCATCAGTGTTAAAGGAACAAAATGCAAAGTCAGTAGTTACGGGTTAAAGTGATTTTCATAATTTACATTACCTCCATAGAGTGAAAAACCTCGATAGTGTGAACAGGTCAAGTTTTAATTAGTTCACACAATCGACGGTCCACTGTATTTTGTTAGAACAATGAAAGTTAGCCATTAAAATTGTCTTCAAAAAGTCTAAATTGCTATACGGAGGTTTTTTTGCGAATAAGTGCACTAATGTGACTTATTAATTTACATGTTCTCAAAGATTAATTATAATTTTAAGCGCTGAGGTAACTAGAAATTGTATAAAAACGAAAAATTAGCTCGACTGAACAGTGCTAAGTTACCAAGAAAACAAGTTATTGGG
The DNA here is from genome assembly GCA_033557805.1 of Phaenonotum sp. SLE1380. Lineage (NCBI taxonomy): Eukaryota > Metazoa > Arthropoda > Insecta > Coleoptera > Hydrophilidae > Phaenonotum > Phaenonotum sp. SLE1380. The sequence goes on from JAUIMX010000502.1 coordinate 11,102, forward strand.
ATTGATTCAGTCATACACGGAAAGGTGTTAAATTCTTTCACTTTGTACATTATCGACGTTTCCACAGATTTTCTGTCTTCTTCAAGATCAGAAATTGTATTAATTATACTTTAATAAAAATTCAACATAACACAAAATGTCAAAATGAGGCAAATCACATCAAAAGCAGTTTACGTTACTTTTATGCAATGTCAAAACAAGACTAAAACAAACAACGAAAAACATGAAAGATTTTTTTCATGTATAAAATTCCTATACGTTACTTTACTAAAATTTAATCTTAAGGTGAACAAGAGACCATTGAGAGACAGAAAAGATAATTACTTGTACTGTGAAGTAATTGTGGAAAACATATTATTGTACTGCGTATTCATCTGTTATCCTTAAACCGTCACGATGAAAACAAAATCCTGATTGTCTGCCTCATGATTTTGTTTTCATCGCGACGGTTTAAGGATAATAAATAAATACGTAATACAGGGTGAGTCAATAGTGCGGCCTCAGAGTTTAGACCGTTATAATCAGTTTTAGAAAAAAATGTTTCTTGTAAAAATTGTTTCTACTCACCTGAGCTACAAAAGGAAATTAGTCTCCCCTATACAGGTGGTCGAAAAGTCTTGAAACCCTTATACCTAGTGTTATTTTAAATAGCAACCCCATATTTTTATTGCATTTTTAAATTGAACATTTAAAAATAATATGAGTTTAATAAGGCAATAAGAGGGCTAAACTCAACTGTTTTCAAGATATTGTCAT
>JAUIMX010000503.1:0-11857 GCA_033557805.1 Phaenonotum sp. SLE1380
TTTTCCTGCATCATCTTGAAATGTCATATATCTTTCTTAGGGAGCGAGTTAGAAAAAAAGTTTATATAAATATTTTTGCTATTTACAAATTTAGAATGTGGTGTTGGAGTGATCTCCCGAAATTTGACAACACTCGGTATTCACCGTCATAAAGGTAATAGAAAATTAATATTTTATTTATTATCTCGAAAACGGTCCCACATTAGATATAGGGCGTTCGTCATAAAATATAAAGTCTTAAAAAAAATCTGATGATAGGTTGAAATGCAGCCCCTGTATAATTGAGTAACAATTGTTGAATTTGCACCAATTTTATATGCTTTTCTTCAATTACACTCAAAATATGAGAGCTGTATCATGACCCGCAAAGAAGATACGATTTTTTGAACATAGGTCTGCAATTGAATAAACAAATGAATATTATCTAATATTTCGAAAACAGTGAGGTATAAAGACATACATGTTTGAATAAAGTTTCATTATTTTTCCGTGGAGAATCAAAATATGTGAAAATATATAGGATATTCTATTCAAAATAACAAAGTTGATACTCATTTCCGGTTTAACCGGAAGTGGCAGGAAAATAAAAATATTGTATTTTAAAAGATCAGATGCTAAAACCTCTAGTTACAAAATTTTATTCCAAAATGATGATGGGAACCTTGGACACTTTTAATGAACGGTTTACGAGAGACACCCTGTATATTTTTCATTGCCGAGATGATATTTCACGTCCGCTTATGTTCTTGTCAACTAGGCACACATATTTTCAATACTTATGAAGTTTTTTCTTCATATGATCTCAAATAGTACACTGAGAGGAATATTTTTTTGATTCAAAAACATTTCATATTGGTCAAGACAATGATAGTCTTGTATATAAAGTGGATCTTAGATTGTGCCTTTATTAACAACTTTGGATGAAAATTTTATATACAAAAGTTATTTGGTTCTTGAAGGGGCATAATAATTTTATATATACTACATGGACTATACAGGGTGTGTAATAGAAAGTTTAATTTTTTCGAATAGCATTATATACTTTTCTTTGCATTTTTGTTTGACATATGTAATTTTGAACAAATTTCATCGACAACATTATATTCTTGAATCTAACCGTTTTCGAGATATTGGCTGAAATGTCAATATTTTTTCAATTGCATGCCCATTTTTAAAAACTCGTAATTTTATTATTACACTTCATAAGACTCTCATATTTTCAGTAAATCTGAAGACCTTGAGAATTGGTATTAGTTAAATTTTTTCTTTCCATGTATACAAGGGCTCTCAGAAAAATTTTAAACTATGTGAATTTTGATCAACCAAAATTCATTTTTTTTTCAAATAGAACACCGTGTATATTTTTATGCCATCAGATTTTATTTTCGAAGGACTTCATATTTCATGAAGCATGTTCTATACCTAATGTTGACCGTTTTTGAGATAATAAATAAAACAATATTTTTTTATTATTTTTTCATAAAAAAAACCGATAGTTCCAAAATTTTGGGTCACTAGTCCAGCAAAATCTTCATTTGTTATTAGCAAGAATGTTTTAGTAAACTGCTTTTTCAAGTCCTATCCTAAAAAAGATATAATGTCTCAAAGATGATCGGTTGCACTTTTTGTAGGTGACCGTAATTAAAACCAATAGCTATATACTATCAACTTATATTTAAAATTGAAAAAGGAACGTGACTTAGAAAAGCATTTTATTGAAATATACTTGCTATTAACATATGTAGAATGTGTTACTGGAGTAGTGACCCTAAATTTTGAAACACTTTTTTTTGGGATAAAAAATAATAAAAAATATTATTTTATTTATTATTTCAAAAACGGTGTATAGGTATAGGACATGCTTCATAAAATATGAAGCCCTTCAAAAAGGGAATCTGATGGCATAAAAATATAGAGGGTGTTCCATTGAAAAAAAAATGAGTTTCGGTTGATTAAAATTCTCATAGTTTTTTCTACAGCCCCTGTATACATGGAGCAGAAAAATTTAGCTAATACAAATTCTCCAGGTCTTTCTTCAAATTTACTGGAAATGTGAGATTCTTATGACGAATAATAATAAGATTACGAGCTTTTGAAAATAGGTATGCAATTGGAAAAATATTGACATTTCAGGCAATATCTTGTAAACGGTTAGATTGAAAAATACATTGTTTATGATAAAATTATTTCAGAATTACATGCGTCAAACAAAAATGCAAAGAAAAGTATATAATGCTATTAAAAGAAATTAACTTTTTATTACACAATCTGTATAGTTCATGTAATATATCCGAAAATAATTTTGAATTATGACTCTTTGAGAACCAAATATTTTTTGTTTGCAAAGGTTTCTTCTAAAGTTGTTAATAAAGGCACAATATAAGATCCACAGATAAATGACTTACTCTGTATACTCTTCAAGATATTGTTATTTTCAAATTTGAAATCTTCATTTGCGCATATTGTTCAGTTGCAAGGTTTGCGTTCCTAATCTTTCAATGTTATTATTACTGCCATTTCATTCTGAATACAGGCATCGCTAAAAGTTGGGGCCCCACTTTCAGGGATGGTTCTAAGTCGCAAAATAACACCAAAAGTTTTAATGAAACATGGTCTGCACATGCTTTGTGAAGGAGCTGCGGACCCCTAAAGGGGCCGAATCAAAACCATATTTTATTCACTATCTCTGAAACGAATTAAGCTATTACAACCAAATTTAATAAGTCAATATTTAATAATATGAGGCATCTTCTGGTAGGGAACAAAAAAATAATATTAATCCAGGGGCGTAGCATAGGGATTGATCGACCCTAAAATTCACATAACTTCTTTTCTCATATCTCCAAGACTCAATTTTTTCATAAATTAATTTTTTGTTTCATGTACTAGAAATTTGTTTTCTCATAATATTTACGAATACCTAATCTAGTGTTCTGAATCCTACAGTCGGTAGAATATTGAACCACTACGTAGTACTACTACGTATAAAATAATTTGCTTCATTTCAAAAATATTGAACGAACTAGAGTACTGAATAATTTGCATTATTTGAAAAATATTTTCGATTTTTATACTGACCACAATCTAACTATTGTGTAGATTTTTTCTATTTTATAAATAATTCTCAATATTCATGTGTTCAAAATTTATATGATATACACTATTCAATTGAGAAAAACGAAGCTTCTGATGATCTTATTCTCAAGAATGTATTCCATTTGAAAAAAATATAGGTATATTCAAAATTACAAACGATTTAATTTGCACAAAATACAAATATATGAATCTTATTGAATTACTTCAAGACGCTTTTTGGTAAGTTGGAACATTCACCAATAATCAATGGTTGAAATATCCCAAACTCGTTCAATAATAGATTGAAAAAGTTGCTATTTCTAGTTTTTATACATATACTGCCGTATTCAGAAACGATCAGTAAGCAATTGGGCCAATAAAATGTTAGTTCTCAAAGTGATTGCAAGAAATAATTTTATACATGTATTCTGAAACAATCTGCTAATTAAAGGAACTATAAAATATGTTTGTTGTCACAGAGATTAAAAAAAAAGGAATGTTCGTAGAGTTATTTTCCTGTAATTATTATGAGAACTGTCATTTTATTGGCCCAATAGCTTACTGATCGTTTCTGAATACGGGAGATAATGTTTTAAAAAGTTGGCATCTTCGAACTTTTCAACGTTATTTTCTTATCTTCTAGAATAGTTGCACTTTTTCAATATTAACTTTTCCCTATCGATCAATAAACGGCTTCCGCATAAAAAACGAATTCTGTGGTCCAACTTGTATAGTCGTCTGGTTTTGATAACTGATTTCCTTATGGGAATTTCCGTTCAAAAGTAGCAGTTGTAGTATTGAATTAGAATAATTTACCTAATAAACGCAAAAAATTCATAATCCAAAACTTCAGTCCAGTCTTTCTGAAATAGCAAAGTTGTAACATTCAATGTCTGCATGCCAAGAAATAAACAAAGAAATAATCACGATATAATTAATTCTATTTGTAAACCAAAAACATATTTTTTCAATGGAGGACAGACTGAAATCTATGGAAAATTAGTTCTGCATTTCCGTTTTATCATGGGAATAAAATGCTGAATTGTAATGAAACATATTATCCAAATCTATAAAAAATTGCAGCAATATGCATGCCATCAACTCATCAATTGTTGATTTTAAAACAAAACTAGGGTAATTGGAATTATAAAATAAAACTGTCAAAAGTGGAATTATCATTTTATACAGATGTATATTGAAATGCAAATATATGCGCAGCCTGGATATTGACCTATATTTATTTTCACCGGTGTTTGCAAATGATAAAGCTGGGTGTGATTATGTATAATGGTATCTATTCAATTGAACTGCGGATATATTGGAAATGAAATTAATTTGACGTTGCAACAATTATTTTGATTAAATATACATGAATTCGAAAAAGGAAAAGGGAATACAAAATCGTTCAAACTAAGTGAGATATATCATTTGTTCATTATAAAGGAACAAAAAAAATTTTCAAGTCGATCAATGGAATTCATAGGTTAAAAGTTGCTAGAGTTACACGTAAATTATTCGAAAAAATACTTTTTCAATAATATAAGAATCAGCATTCCATACTATTAGATTCAGTTACATCTTATTTTGATTGGTGGAAGTAAAAGACTTGGTTTGCAATTTAAGGTGGAAAAAGTTTTCGAGGATATGGGAGTCTGATTATAAATGAAACGAAGAACTAGATGTTAGATCCTTACTTCATATCAAGATTTTGTAACTTCATTTGTTACATCTGCAGAACTCTCCAAATCAAACAATCGAACTGGTTTTCATAGCAAATTCTTCAATTCTTCGCCCTTCAAATGCTCTTAGTCATTTATTGTTTTGTTTTTGGTTTTTGTTTCTTGAGACTCACGGTCTAGGAGGTTTAATTCTGTGAACAGCTGTCATCGTCATTCTACCATTCCACAATTCTTTATATTTTACAATAGTTTTATGACCTAATCAACCGTTTATTGTGATCATGTTGTTTTGCTGTTTCTCTTACAAACATCTGTGCAAATTGATCCATTTTTCGTTGAGTTATTTGCATTATTTTTGTTTGAAACTTGACATAACCTCAAAATGGCATAACTCTCACCTAACAATTCACTTACCAGTCCGTTTAATTTGCAGAGCTTTGAATATGTAACAGATTAAGTTACGGAAGATCAATAAGACATGAAGGATCTAACATCCGAACAATATTTCATCGACAAAATCACGAGACATGAGTTTTACATTAGTTTCAAGCGCAACTTGCTGGAGTACTGCAATGCAATGTGTGCATTGAACGAAAACGACCAAATTTAGGAACAGTCGAAAAATTATTCCAAGTTCATCTTTTTTCAAAAATTATTGACATCCCCCGAAAGGTGGAAAGTACACCGTCAATGGTTTTTGTATTCCAACTCACTTATCGATTTTGTATTTTGTGGTCCATGACGGTTATTTGAGAGAAAAAAGAGTACAGATAACGTTGTAGTTACGAAAGGAGTGAGAGATTGGAATCTTATTTAATTAAATCTCATGAGACACAAATACAGTGAGCGCCTAATGTATTCAATAAAAATATTTACTTCTCAGTTTCTTGACCATGTTCAAAATCCTCTAATAGGTAGATTCTCAATTTCAATTCTACTTTTTTATCGAAAAGTTTAATTTTTCATTTCAACCCCCGTGCCCCCTATATACTCCCTATGAATATTTTTAAGCAAAAAGGGTAGGTTTGTTGTATATCATCAGACATTGTCTTTAAATTCTGATTGACGGTTTTCGAGATATATAGTGTTTCCCAAAAAGTTCGCATCAAATGGGAAACTGTTTTAATATCGACTTTATCGAAAAACTTAGTTTGAATAAAAAGTTTTGCTTTCCTTGAGACAAAAAAGAAGCCATAGCAACCTTCGGAACAGTTGCTAGTTTGGAGGGAAAATTGAAAATTTCAAAATGCTCATAAATGTAAAGTACCTTTGTTTTTGAAACAATCAAAAAGTTTTACAGAGTTAAGTTGTTGAGAATTGAAAGTTATATTCAGATATGAAATTTCTAAAGAAGTTTTATCTTCACTTTCAATGGAATATTTGAAAAATTTTTGTTTTCCGTACATTTTCTTGATTTACTTTTTTAAATGAAAAAGTGACTGCAAATATTTCATCATAGGATCATCAGAAACATATCAAAAAGTATCCTGAACAAAAAATGCTTAGTTCAGGGACAATATTTATTATTAAAAACACACTTCTAGTGAAAAAATCAAGGTACATTGGCTTTTTTCATAATAAATATTGTTCCTAAACTAACCATTTTTTATATAGGAAATTTTCTAATATTTAATTCTCGCATATGTTTTTGATGATCCTATAATGAAAGATTTGCTGTCACTTTTTCATCTAAAAAAATAAATAAAATCAAGAGAATGCATGGAAAACAAATATTTTTCAAGTATTCAATTTAAAGTGAGGATAAAACATCAAATGTGCAAATGTTTTGACTGAAGATAGTGAAAATAGGCGTGAATAAGCTAAATCACGCAAAAATAATCACGTTATGGAAAACACATTTGAATAGTTGAGTAAAATCTGCGAGAATTTTTTTCCAGAATTTTTTTTGGTAATTTCACATCTGAATATAACTTTTAATTCTCAATAGCTTATCTTTATGAAATTTTTCGATTACTTAAAAAAAAGGTACTTTACTCCTATGAGTATTTTGAAATTTTCAATTCTCTCGCCAAACTAGCAACTGTTTCGAAGGTTGCTATGGCTCCTTTTTTTGTTTCAATTGAAACAAAACTTTTTATTCAAATGAAGTTTTTCGATAAAGTCAATAATAAAAAAGTTTTCCATTTGATGCGAACTTCTTGGGAAGCACTCGTTGTTGATTTCATCATATCATATGGAAGAAATTCAATGACGTGTTTATTATTTTTCATTTTCGCTGATAAATCTTGTACAGGTCGATCTTTAATTTCAGTTCTAAATAATTTTTTCCAGAAAATTATTTGTTTTGAGTCAACCACTCACCCCGTGTAAACTACTGATATTTTTTAATGGGAAGGGTAGGTTTTATGCATATCATATAAAAGACATTCGAATTACGAATCAATGACGTATCTATTTTTGTATTCTAACAATTAGTTTTTGAGATCTTGATATTTTTCATGTTCAAAATAGTGGAAACCATTTATTTATAATTTGAAAAATCAATGTCAAAATTGATTATCAGAATACAAAAACAAATACGTGAATGTATACGTAATGTGAATGTCTTTCATATGATGTACATAAAACCTACTCTTCCCATGGAAAAAAATTATTGGTTGATAGAAAAAAATATCATTGAGTTCATTCCATATTTCAATACTAATATCGCGATAAAATTAAAAATTGAATATCTCGAAAATCGATATTTGAAAATCATCACCATGTCGAATAGGTAATTTGAATGTCTTAAATGATATACAACAAACGTACCCTTCCTGTTCGAGAATATTCAGGGGTAGTTTGTAGATTAGAAGGGGGTTGAAATGAAAAATTTAACTTAAAAAAAAATACTGTAGAATTGAAAACAAAAATCGACCTGTTCGTGAATTTTGAACATGACCGAGAAATTGAAGAGTGATTATTATTATTCCATACTTTTGGCGCTCACTGTATAATGCAGCTTATATCGGGTGGTCCATCTTAACTGATCACTAAATTTATATAGAAAACGGTTATAGTTATCAAAATTTTAACATATCGGTCTTATACTATTCCAAGGGTCAAATTGAGCTGAAATAATTTCAGATCTGGTGGCACTTCCGGTCAAACCGGAAGTGCCATCAACTTGTTTTACTGAATAGGAAAAGCCATAAGAGAGGTGAATATTTTGATACCTTATGAAAATAGCTTTTCATTGATATACTCCAACCACATCCGGCGTTATTCATTTTTTTCTGAAATTAAACTAGATTACATAGGCCAAAAGAAAAATGAAAATTATACAGAAACAAACATGATTGACGAATAATATTCATTTTTTTCTGAAATTAAACCAGATTACACAGGCCAAAAGAAAAATGAAAATTATACAGAAACAAACATGATTGACGGATAATATTTGATAGATGTTTTTATAAGATAACAGCAATTCTACTCATGGCGGAAAGTTCTCTATTACTGCTCAAGCCTCCTAGATTTTTCAAACTAAGTATAGTCATTTTCAATCGCCCATAACCTCACTTTTTTAAATTGCATGATGAATATTTCTATTTCTCATCTTCTAGATTAGTTGATGCACTACATTTTTTACTAAGCATACCCTATACCTAAATTCGTTAGTTTTCAAGTTAATGAATAAAATATAAATTCTCAGTTTGATTAGCATTCAACAAGGTGGCCATGACCAAATGTTTGGGTGATTTTTAACCAATTGCCAAAATTTTATCTACCACGATGGCGAATAACTTCAGTAATACCAAGAACGTAGATATTATCCAAGTATTTATTGAAAGCAAGAATGAGTAACTTAAACATACAAAAATACCAAAACAGACAAGATGAGAAACAATGGTTCGAGTTAAATAAAAATAACTCAAAATGATCAAATCAACCTTCTTGCTTATGCGAATTTCAATAATGGCACCGTTTCATCGAATGCAATTGAAATTGCTTGAATCGTCGATCCTAAGCTTGCATAGAAAATTATGGTAGAACGTTTGTTTTATAATTTTTTCTTATTGCTATTTGTTCTTTGTTATTTTTTATTAGTATTATTATTACTACAACCTATTTTAATTTTTACGTTGTCAAAAGAATATTTGTTTCTCATCCGTTTTCTAAGGTTGATAGTGTGTTCTCTTTGACTGTGGTCTATTTGGGTATTTTCATCTGTATAAGCGACATACCTTAGTTGATACATTCTTGTATTCAATAAATACTGGAATAATGTCTATATTTTTGGTATAAGTGAAGTTATTTGCCATCGTGGTAGGTATGAGTATCAAAACTTTTGGCAATTGGTTAACAATCACTCAAACATTTGGTCATGGCCACCTTGTTGAATGTTTGACCGGAAGTGCCACCAGATCTGAAAATATTTTAGTTCAATTTGCCCCTTGGAATAGTATAAGACGTATATGTTGAAATTTGGATAGCTATAACCGTTTTCCATAAAAATTTAGTGATCAGTTAAGATATAAAGAAAGTTGAAAAAATGTAAGAACAATGACTTGTGCTTTGAAATCAATTAACAATGAATTCAAAGTGGCAAAGAATGCATGATATTGGTGAGTATTCCTGGGAATTTTTTATACTCTCGAAACGTTGATTTCACACCGAAAAAAAAACACAAAAGAAATTTCCAACAAATAGTATAAAAAATATGAAAATTCAATATGATAATGCCAGACCATTTTATACGTATTCAACATTACAAAATACAAAATTTAAATATTTCATTCATACCCAGTGAAGTACGAAAGAAAATCCTTGCAATTGTGTGAGTATACAAATATTTTTCCCTAATATGGGATTCACATACATCAGATGCGTTTTTTTTGTAGACGTTGGTATTCGGTCTGTCACTTGTGGCTCGATCAGGTGTTTTTTTTTGGGAGGCAGAAGTTATTTAAGTCGGGTTGCAGTTTTTGAGGAGGCGTTTTTGACTTGTGCCGTTAACCTTGCACGTTCTACGGTCATTTATTGACAAGTAACTAGCTGTATCTGTTGTTTTCCTGCTTTTGTTTGGTTTTTGGGTTAGGACTCTTTTGTTGAAAGGGAACTAGCGGATTACTTTTCGCAGAAGAGAGCACCCGGCTGTGACACACTTCCTGGCGAGTTTTTTTGTACACCTGGGGCCACACGTTGGAGCTGCTTTCCCTCCTGCTTGGTTTGTCGTACGCCTGTAGGAGCATGTCTACCCAGTGTTGGTTCGCTGAACCCCGTGTTGGTTAGCTGCCTGCTTCACCTTACATCATTGGTTTCAAGTTATTTTGCATTAGGTGCAATTTTGTAATACTAAAAATTTCCAACATTAGCTTTCTGCTGGCTATACAATCTAGTTCAGGGAAAATTTTACTCTTTTTTTGGTGTGTATCGCGTATTTCTTAGCAAGGCAAGAGCTAACACCGTTAGGTTATTTGATAGCTTCTCGATCACCTTAGATTTCAACTATCTTGCTCAAAAATTACCTCACTTATAACTGACGTAGTTATTTTCCTTGTCCTATCCATTTCGAATACTCATATACAGTACATTTTCATCACTTTTTGCTAAATATTCTTCAGTTACTGCATTGCAGATCCGTAACGTAGCTTCGGCATTCAATTGTAAATTAAAAACGTATAATTGTCAATTTTTTACCTTTTTTTGCTTATTTATCTTTAATCGTAAAGTAGAAAAGTGAACATTGGATTAGGAATCATTGAGACGAGGGTAGACTCGAGCCCAAAATGCGAGATCCCTACAAACTCGAGACAGTTTTACACAAGCGTAGCGAGGGCAAATATCAACACGTCATAATATAACATCAAATTGGGTATTATGAAAATTGGATTAGGAATCACTGAGACGAGGGTGAACTCGAGCCCAAAATGCGAGATCCCTACAAACTCGAGACAATTTTGTCAGAGCGTAGCGAGGGCAAATATCAACGCGTCATACTGTAACATGAAATTGAGTATAGCAAATTTGGTTTAGGAATTACCAATTATTGTAACATCAAATTGGAAATTGTAAAAACTAGTTTGGAAATCACCAAGACTAAGGTGGGCTCGAGTGAGAAACCTTAACAACATATTTTCGATAATTTTTAAATTGATATCACTAAATGATTATTTATTTCACTCATATATATCAACATTTTTTAAGGAATGTACACAGGAAGAATTCAATAAAAGTTCAAATTTCGCAAACTTCAACGGCTAAAATCTTGTTTCGTAAAGAATAGTATGCACTCTTCGAATGAGATTTGATGCTACTCAAAAAGTGAACATATTTTCTAGAACTCATTAAAGTTTAGATTTTGCATATAGTGAACAACTCAATGAAAAAACCATTGTAACCCTAGAAATAGAGAGACAAAAAATCCACACAAGAAAATACTAATTAGTCCGCTCCACAATATTTTGAAATCTCTAAAACAATCTAAACACATATAACCAACTAGAAATACATAGAACGTCAAATCAATGAGTATATCTCTACGAAAATTTATCAGTTGCACAGGTCTGCGAAGAAAAAATTGTTGCATGTTTAATAATAATGGAAAAATAATGGAAAAATTTATCACCCATAGATAAGTCATAAGTTCCGCCTGAAATTTTCTTATTTTTAAAAGTTTTCTGGTTTAGTATGCGTACAATTTTTCAATATTATAGCCAATGTTAGTGGTCAATTTAGTTTAAAGAATAGACCTTTAATGATGAACAGGTTGGGGGAGCATGGGGTTGCCCCGGTCGGGAGGTACCCCCGGTACCTAGTTTGTTTGACGTTTCATTCGTTTTCAAATACTGTGATCAGTGCTGAGCTCTTGGACACAATCAGGGGAGCTAATTTCGTGATTTGCGCCAGTTCGCCATCAGTCGTCATAAAGCAAAGGCATAGTTAAATTTGGTGTAATTGTTGATGTAATTTTGAAGGTTGTTTGCGGCAAGAAAAGTACTGATTCTGATTAAACTATCATAAGTTTTATGTGATAATCAAATAATATGCTTATTAGGCTTTAGTTTCATGTACTTTACCTGACATGTTCAATGTTTACGTATTGACTAGAAGACCGTTTTAGCAAGTCATGCGCTATGGGTAGCCCCGGTAGGTCGCAG
>JAUIMX010000504.1:0-11853 GCA_033557805.1 Phaenonotum sp. SLE1380
ATGTTCTCTTAGGCCTGAAGATGGTAAGAGATTCTTACCGAAACATGTAGCCCCTTAACCACTTTAAGAATAAAGTAAATTACAAGGAAGTGCAAAACTTTTAATTTTTGATAAAAAATATCAATATTTTGATCATCAAATTACGATTTATTCAAATTTTGCATATTCAACGTAAGCAACAGTCTCGTAATTGATCAATATTTTTTTCAAACTAAAAACTATTCTTATTTTACATACAAAAATTATCAATTCACAGCAATCTACAGTCTTTTATTTATTTACTTAGAAATATAGTTCTACCTATTACAAAGAGCATTTGTCTGCTCATAAACAGCCTTTTATTTTAATTGCACAAAGTTGATCTAAACTTATTCTTAAAAGATTACCTTATCTATCAGTAGGCCATTTCACCCGAATTGGCATTCGGTGGAAAAAGAAACAATATAACTGACAAATGGGGTTATTTTTATCTATTTTGCTGTGGAATGAATTGCTGAATTTATACACTACACCGATAAATCGTGCATTGTTTATCTATGACATTGATGACAATAATTTTTTACTATGTTTAAACCAACCACCTTAGATCAAAGACCACGAAAATAAAATTTTTCACATAAAATTTGTATACTATCACTGATCCAGTTGGCTTTTTGGGTGGCAATATGACGTCAATCAACGAATTATTTCCATATCCGGTTGACAGATAGCGCTAGTTAGTTCGTTCTTGGAAAGAAGGTGTCCACTTTACCTACCTAGGCCACTTTACCTATCCTTCCCCTACATGTACTTCACTGTACCTTACCGTTCGCGAGACATTCACTAAATTGTATTTTTTTTTTTGATTTCACAACCGTTAACACAAAACGCTGATATTTTCAATCGAGTTAAAGAACAAGGTGGGAGTCTGTTACAGATAAGTTTTTCTTTGTTCTGGTATACTTCTATTGAATTATTGACTAGTCGTGTTTTTTTTCAAAATAATTACTATATTCAATACAGCTTAATTTAATACTTTTCAAAATTGTTCAATTTTTTGGTTTGAGATGTACATGTTGCAGGATACTTCTAAATCACAGTAGCAAACAAAAGACAATTTTCATAACTCAAATATTCCTGGTGAAGTTGCTGTGATTTAATAAAACTCTGTAACATGTCAAAATACCTCGCAATATCCCTAAAACATCTAACTTTTTATCACATTTTCTGGTTACTTATTGCAAAATAATGAGACTTTCATGACATGTTGTTGATGCTGCACCTTACCGTTTTCCAAACAAACTGATGAAATGTTAATCTTTTCCCAAATGCTTGCTCAATTTAAATACTCTCAACATATCATTTGTGATAATACTCTCATATTTCTAGTCAATTGGTCAAGATATATTTCGAACGGTTTTGAACAATGCTATAAACCTTCTTCCCAAGAATCGAAGCTTTGTAGCACATCAAATATTAAACCCACCAAATAATTGACATAATAAGTGTAACACTCAACTAGAAATAAACCTTGTTTATTATTCAATATGTTTACGACAGTCAACATTATTATCACAAATTATTTGAGTTTGCACGCAACAGTTTCATTATGTTTGTACAATACTCCAACAGCAGACTTTATTACAACTTTAAAGCCAAAACGCATCAAATCAAGTCGCCTGGTTTGAAAATGGCGATTAAAGCCGGCTTGATTAATGTCGTATTCGGCTGTTAAGAAGGTAAATCGCTGTCATAAATAACAAATGCGAATAACATCAAAACATAGTTAACTGAGTTTATGGCGATGCGCTCAGAATTTTGATTTGCATGTTGGTTTGAAACGAATTTGTCAAACTGCACGCGAACACATTATTTTACAATTTTTCAACATGATTCATTGAAAGTAGTAATCGTTATTTGTCAGGTATGTCCATTTGAAATAACGACGTTATATTTTGTAAATTCAAAAAAATTCGATTGTTTGAATTTATGTGTTTTTTTGGGAGAGGGGGGGGTCAATTTATTGGAATTACGAAAATAAATACCGCAACAAACGAGCACGCCTCGAAAAAATTTGATTTTGGTTATTGCAAATATTGTTACGGAGTACGGACGTAGGGGCGAGAGTTTTGACAATTATTACAATTTGAAAATCATATTTGGAGGTTATGTACTCGTTTGTGATATTTTTTTAAGGTGTATTCGAAATATGCACGTAACGGCGCACATAGGGGTATTCGTACTCAAAATCCGGACATATTTCGATTTCCCGAAAAACGTATTATCGTGAAATTAAATAGTGCTTTCGATACATGGATAGATGGTACACAAGGAGTTGGCTTCTGTCCATCCTTCCACTCAGCAAAGTCGTCAGTCGAAACTACAATGTTTTTTTACAATGTAAATATTTGTTTGAAATGGGTTTCCCAATGGGTTGACTTGATTGAAATAAAAACAACGCTATACTTTCCCACTTTTTACTTACTAATCGCACATTTAATTTCGGGGAGAAACCCTCCCCATCTTTAGGTGCTTGTTTAAAAGTAAAGTTTCGCTCAAAATCATCCAAATTAAACTATTTATATGTTAATTGGAGTGGAAGTACTTGGACTTTGTTAATAATAACTTAAATCTATGGCAAAGGGTGCAATGTCCAAATAAAACCAAACAGGAGTTCACATGAAGTGTGTCATTTATTCAATAGCTAATATTTCGCCAAGCATTTCTTGGCATCTTCGAAGCCTACAAATTACAAGAAAAAGCAATCAGTCAAAATTTATGTAAAAATTCAACAAAATACATACCGAATTTGACAAATAGTAAAGTTGTAACTGAACGAACATCAGCAAAAGTCATTAATTAGAAACGATTAATTAGTAAAATTAAGACGAAACATTTGAAACGCGTGTAGAGATAAAAAAGTTTTTTGAATTTAGATCTGAAGTTACTAGCAAAATTTAAACTACAGTACAGGAAACCAAAAGGGAACTACAGTGTTACAAACTTGATAAAGCTAAATTACTACATTTGATATTTATATGTAAACAAACTTAGGGGGTCATTTTAATTCAACTTTACAACCATAGCAACGGCGCAAGTTGACAGTTGGCGGTGCAAATACACTTGCGCGGCATTTTAATTCACTACGCGCATTCTTATTTGCGCCGACAACTGTCAGTTTGCTTCGAATATTTGCACCTAGTACTGAGTAGTTGCAATCGCCGGCGCATCCGAAAAAATCCGATATTCATCGCAATATATTACAAATCTGATGTGTTCAGAGAAAACTTAGTTGAATTTTAGCATTCTCGGACTAATTGGACCTTACAGCCAAGAATACAAATTCGATTGAAACATGTATAGGTTAGTTTACGTGCGCGCCAGGTAAACGCAATAGGAATCAAGTTTCTCTAGTAGCTAATCTCATTAAAATATACTATGTATGTTCATTGAGTAATTATTATTATTATTCATTGCTATCATCTAAAACCTAAAATAACTGTTATTGGCACAGCGTGCAAATTTTGTGATATTTCGAGTGAAGATGGTGTTGTGGGAAACTTCGAATACAATTTACATAAAGCACAATGTCCCTTTTGACGAAGAAAATGTTCAATAGGAAGGGGACTACAACGCGAAGATGAAGTAAAAGCGGGGAAAATTACTGAACGGGTCTTATTTTGACGCCCATTTGAATATTTGAAACATGGTCAAAGAAAATTTGTTTGTTGCTATATGATAGATATAAACGAGTGAATTTAATTCTCTGACTTCAATTTATAATTCACATTTTCTAGGTCACAGTATATAATAAATAAATATATCACAGTTTCAAGAACCGATGAAACCACAGACGTAATACGACTCTAATGAAACTACAAAGGAGAATCCCTTCAATAGATCTGATGAATTTCGTTTAAAAAACTAAAAATACACCATAGTTGTAGTACAGAATAATAAAGTGTAAACACAAACATTTTGCCATGAGAACTTGAATGATTTGAGATTAAAGCGACATCATTAGTGTGACTTGAAGTTAGCTGCGTTACATACTTTGCACCAGCACTGCAACTATGAATTAAAATGCCGTTGCGCCGAGTTGTAGCTATGGTTGCAACGGTCGTGCAAATTTTACACCAACTCACTTTGCGCCGATATTTACAACCCTGATTTGCGCGGCGAATTAAAATGACCCCCTTAGAGGTTAAAGCTGGGCCAATCTTTTTGAAGAGAAGCAAGAAGAAGAAGAAGTTGGAGGTTATGTAACAAAACTTGGAAAAATGTACACAAAATCACCAAAAATGAGTTGAAAAAAAACGCTAGTCGAATGAATCAAGCATAAAAAAGTAAATACCACTTAGACCTTCTATATCCCTTCTTGTGTTCATTGAGGTGACTTTGATTTGGTTGATATGACACATTTCTATAAACAGTCTGTGTCTTTCATTTCTTTCAGTGTCGATCACGGCCACACCCTCATAATCTGGTTGATGACTTATGTCTCTTACATGTTGCGATAAACCACAGGCATCAGGTCGTTTTTAACAGTCACTCTTGTGAGAATCAATACGTTTGTGCAACTTTTGACTTGTCTGACCTCTAAAAACGAGATTACAATGTTTACAGGGAATTTCATACACCACACCACACCCTGTAAACATTGTAATCTCGTTTACAGAGGTCAGACAGGTCAAAAGTTGCACAAACGAATTGCTTCTCACAAGAGTGACTGTCAAAAACGACCTGATGCCTGTGGTTTATCGCAACATGTAAGAGACACAAATCATCAACCAGATTATGAGGGTGTGGCCGTGATCGACACTGAAAGAAATGAAAGACGCAGACTGTTCATAGAAATGTGTCGTATCAACCAAATCAAAGATAACCCAATAAACACAAGAAGGGATATAGAAGGTCAAAGTGGTATTTACTCTTTTTTACTTGATTCATTCGATTAGCGCTCTTTTTCTACTCATTTTTGGTGAGTTTGTGTTCATTTTTTCAAGTTTTGTTACATAACCTCTAAGTTTGTTTACATATAAATATCAAATGTAGTAATTTAGCTTTATCAAGTTTGTGACACTGTAGTTTCCTTTTGGTTTCCTATACTGTAGTTTAAATTTTGCTAGTAAATTCAGATCTAAATTCAAAAAAACTTTTTGTCTTATCTTAGCTATTGAATAAATGACACACTTTATGTGAACTCCTGTTTGGTTTTCTCTGGACATTGCACCCTTTACCGACTGTCAAACGAATCTCTGTTTGACAGATAATTTGCTGATGGGTCAAGATACACATATAAATAGTTTAACTTGGATGATTTTGAGCGAAACTCTACTTTTAGACAAGCACCTGAAGATGGGGTGGGTTCCTCCCAGAAATAAATAGTGCGATTGGTAAAAGTGGGAAAGTACATCGTTGTTTTTATTTCAGTGAATATTTGTCATCGGAACGTTCAGCGTATGCAAGTTTCAAACTCAATTAAAAACATTTTATGCTAAACTTTTACCGTAAATTGATTATGGATATTTCAGAAGCGGTTATGTACAATATATTTTGAGTATTTTCTATCACTTTTTCCCATCAATTTGTAACAAAAACGTCTTTTCCGAGAAGACACTTTTAAATCATCATCACTTTAAAAATTTGTTATATTCAAAGTATTTTGTTATGCTTCTGGATGAGTCCCGGTTTTAATTCTGGCATTATATTCATGGAAAAAGTCTCTTTTTCATTTCAACAAAAAACAGTTTCAACTTAGTCTAATTTTCGGAGTTTTCCAAGAAGAAAATTTCAATGTGAACAGCTCGCTGGAAAATGTACATTCAACCTAGGAATTGTTTACATTAATTCTTAGGCTCTCCGGACTCAAATATTTATGTCGCAATCAATTTTACAATATGGCTGAAAGATGCTCTCACATGAATGAAAAATTACACATGTTGGAACTTCTTTGTTGTATTCTCAAAATTACTCTGAAGAACAACAAACAAGAACAACAACGCGATTCACCTTGCGCTATGGCATGCATGGCTCAGTGCGTCGCGCACATCGCGTTCTATCTTGAAAACGGTTGAGTTTATAAGAAAACATTTTGGACATAATTTGTATAAAATTTTATTCTCTATAACTCTTGTAATGCACTTAAAATACGGTCTGAGCCAAATGAAGGGAGATATTTCCAAAAAAACAGATTTTCGTGACCTTTGACCTTGAATATCTAAAGAAGCTACCACATGACCATATGTGATTTTTGAGACAGCATTTAGAATGTCAAAGCAAAGGTTTATACAAATTTTCAGCTTATTCCGTTTGATTCTGAGGTTGGTCCTTTTTTTAACCTAAAGCGACAGGACTATATGTAAGTACGTGTCACACATGTAAACTAATATTTCGCGAAATGAACAGCAATTTTTGAAACGTATCAATATCTCTAAAATCCCCCCTGAATCCAAAAAATCAAAAGTTCTTGAATGTCCGATAGATAAAATTTCCAATTTTTTTGACAAACGTAAGATTTGTGCACAATTTTGCTAAATGCGAAATGTTGCATATCAATGTCGTACTCTTCAATGTCTAAGGTGTTGCAAATTTCATAGCAGCTATCTCATAATTGAGACAGAAGTGAAAGTGGAGCAGCTTTGGATGATTTTTTTGAGAAAAAGAGCCATTTCTTCTTAGTGAAATGATTTTTTGCGTCACAAGGGATACGCATTAAAAAAAAAACAAGAGTTTATCATGATTTTTCGCACGTAAAAGTGATTACTGAACAACGAAGGTTTTCCATTTCACATTTTCTACTTTCGTGACCTCTAAATATTGATCGGTTTCGATGAAAAAAAAAGCACTGAGCAACTCGAAAGTAGCTCAAAACTATTCCCGATGAAAAGCTAAATCCGGTAGAGGTACAGATTATCCCAACACGCATTTTGATCCAATTTTTCAAGATACGCTTAGAAAATGCGTTGAAAAATTTTATTATGCAAAACTTATGCGGATTTTACAAAAACAACGCTACAATAATTATTTAAAATGTTGCTTTGATTGCATATAACTACGTGGAAATTTGCTTTCAAAGTTATGCAACTTATTATGCACTACCGAACCTGATCGTGAACCGTTAAATTGCATAACTTCAGGGGCAAATTTGGACATGTAACCGTCGATACATATACGGAAATAAGTAACATTTCAATTAATTATTGTAGCGTTGTTTTTGTGGAATCCGCAAAAATTTTTGTTGAGAATATTCTCAAATAACCTGAACTTACTATTTCCATTAGAATTTTTGGTAATTTCATGTTGTGCTAATCTTTACTTGAGCCCTAAATCCAAGAATTTTTTATTTTTTTGGACCACCCTAGTGCATAAACTGCAAACAAAATTACCTAAATGTGGCCTGAAATCATCAGTGTATATTGCAATAGTTCCTCTACGTGTCCACGAAGCTTTCTTAGGTTTCCTCCAATTCCAAAAGCTATATTCACGTCATATTTTTCCGTGTACGCCATCCAATCTGTAGAATGTATCTTCTATTACTCTCTTATGTTCTCTCTCATTTCTAATTAATTTTGTTTGTAGAACATATCGCCTTACACTCAGTTATTAAAACATAGGATTAATATGTCTTCCTGGTATATGATCAAAAACACCCCGTTCACTCCAATCCGTATACACCAATACAAGTTATTTATCTCAAACGCACTAGTTTACAAGATCCAAGCCAAACCCCTTATTAACATTTAGCTTAAGAGTAATTTATATCTTGGTTTCTATCTGACTATATGGAGGACCCTTTGATCATCATGTCATGCGCGAACTATTCCTTTACACCACTATCCACTAAATTATCCTTAAGATTTCCTTTTGTTGCCTTTGTCTCCGCACTGTCCGGATGAATTTTAATCCCCGTCCAAAGGCTGGGATAATGTAGGGAACATTTAAAGCGGTTTGTGTTCTTGCTAACCTTCTAATTCACCCCCTGAGTAAAATTAATATTTACACTGTGTATAAATTTCGGGATATTCCTTATTAATTGTCTTTATTAGGCCCTCAGGTTTAATAGTATTTAAGTTTTTAGCGCCGTTAACATTTATATACTACGCGGACTCGTTTAGTAAATTGGTTTGCTAGTAACGAATTGAATTATGAGTGCTTCAGAGCAAATTTCTGTAAATTATTGGTAATGACCATTGTTGTTCATAGCGTATCATTACATTTCATTTATTGGTTTAGTGCTATTAATCGTGAACATTTGAAAAAATATGGTTGTCTCTGTGAATTGATGGTTATGAGCTTAATTAATAATTCTGCTTTTCAGTGTTGTAGATAGAAATAAAATGTTGTAAATCAAATATCTTTTCACTAGATCTTATGTTTTAATATAATATATTAAAATATAAGTGGATAAAACGGGTTTTCAAACACGCGCAAATTTTCGACCACGACGGCGTAGCCGAAGTGGTCGAAATAGAGCACGTGTTTGAAAGACCAGTTACACACGACTATTTTACGCTACTTTTTTTATTGGTACGTTTGAAACACATAAAAATGGAAATAGAAATTAAAATAAAATGGTTTAATTTGTGATGCGACCTTTCGTTGTCAAGGAAATGAAAAAAAAACAAAAAATATATTTGCAATCCGTCATAAGATTAATTTGTCACCGCAGCCGCAGTTGTTACTGATTGGATATTAAAATGAGTTCTAACCATTCTACCGTTGTAGTTGACATTTAAACTTAACGTTTCTCGGGTGGTTTTCATGATGACTTAAATGCACGTATGTTTTAAAGTTCGAAATAAACACGCTGGAGCGGTTTTTGAACAAGCAAAATAGTGTACCTAGAAAAAAATATGGAGTGGTCTCCAATCGGCTTTCTTGTATGTAGGTATATTATAAACATACAATTTCAAAAATTTTTCCGACCTTTATTATTAGAACTTTTTTAAATACAAATCAAATACAATGGATGTAACCATGGGAAACTTGAACTAAAACCATATTTTATTTGAAACACTTGCCCCCGTATTCTGAGATGATCCGTAAGCTTTAGCCACAGAGATTGCAGAAAAAGTAAGTTTCATTGGTTTATTTTTGGTAATCACTAAGACAACTGTCATTTTATTGATCCAGCAATTCACAGATCGTTTCAGAATATAGAGGTATCTCATGTAAAATGCACTGAGCTGAAATTTCACATTTAATAATGATTTGCCCTTTCTAAACAAAACGTGAAATTTGAAAGTAATCGATGGAGAGATAAGAGCACTTCACTTGAAAAATTTTACCTTTGGTTCAGGCAAAGAACTACTTCCGGTGATTTAAATGTACTCAAAAGTTGATACGAGCTTTCTTTTTAGCTGAAACTCCCACATACCAAAGGTCATTGCTCAAGCTTTATTCGCTTTCAAGTTTTTGTGTCTACATATGGACACACACACACATGCACGCACACACAGGCAGACATGATGGTGAAGATGTTCAAAATTGATTCAGGGGCACTAAAAACGTGAAGATTCATCAAAATCATGAGATTGACTTGTTGCATGATCACTATACTTTCTCTTTATGTATACATACGAGCAAGTAAAAATATCTGAGCTTATAACTATTCTGATGATGAATTTATAGTGATACCTCGGTATACGACCTTAATACGTTCCTGAGATTTGTACATATACCGAATTGGTCGTATACCGAATGAACGCACACTAAGTTTCAGCCAGATCGATCGGTAAATAAATATAAAATCAAGTTTTCTCGGGCTCTGCGCGCCCTCGTTTTTCCCTACATTCAAACCGTTTATTCAAGACCAATTCTAAAACGTTCGTTTGAATATTAGCATCTCTTGAGAGAATACACACTGAGTTCTGCTGACTAGATGTAGAAGTTTCATTCTTTACCTAGCTACGTGCTTTCTTATTATTTCACCAGGGTGTATTTTAGATGTTGAAACTTCCGTAATTTATTGTTAAGATTCGCTAATTTTTGAAGCCCATTTGTTAAAATATTTTTTCTTTTACTTGTAGCGCACGAACTTTTCTTATAACGCCGGTCAAGACAATATGCTTTGTTATCTTAATACAAGTGCATTTGAATGGAATAGGAAAAAATCGAGTGTTGTCGTCTCATATCGCTGGCTAAATAAATCAGCACGAGTAAAAAAATTTCGCTTAGAAACGTATATTATAAATACAACTGAACGAGAGTAGTTGCCGCAGGGATTTATCCTTGTCGCTGGTTCCTGATTCGGGTAGCTCTCTACTCTCGATCTCAGAAAAACTCCTAGGTCATTAACATCCACTTGATCTCGATCATACCCGAACTGAACTTTAGGTTGCCTAATTGAGTCAGCAGAATGGTCATAAGCCGTACAGCCCTGATTTTCGAAGTCTGGATGAGCTTTTGATGCCTTCAATGCACATCTTTCGGAAATACCTTATCCAAAGTATCATACACCTTTTCACTGGGAGTAATATATTGAACAATTAATCCACTCAATATGATATTTTTCACAACATGTTGGCAGCAAAGACGATACGACGCAGAGACTTGGTATTTGAGTTTGTTGTTGACGTAGAAGTTTAATATTTATTGAATCTTCATCAAGTTGCGTTAGAAAATGATGCAGAAACAACAGCTAGCATTGAATCAGTAGTGAATATTGAA
This sequence comes from Phaenonotum sp. SLE1380, assembly GCA_033557805.1. Lineage (NCBI taxonomy): Eukaryota > Metazoa > Arthropoda > Insecta > Coleoptera > Hydrophilidae > Phaenonotum > Phaenonotum sp. SLE1380. The sequence continues at coordinate 10,651 of JAUIMX010000504.1, forward strand.
TGAATATGTCAACATGAATCAACCTACCCGAAAATATAGAAGATAACCTATCAAAATGAAATAAATGAATGTTTACTAAGACTTATACCGATTTCTTGATTTTATACAGCATCACCAATACTATATAAAATCTGTTAAATATGCAAGTCTTTAAACGTCTACGAAAATTTTAGTTTTACAAGTAGTTTTTTGTCTCTATTGCCTGAACTAATTGTTTTTCCATTTGCCAACGTATTTTCATAGACATTCAAATTATCTCCAAAATTACAAAAAGATTCATTACCTTATAAACTCATTGGGCCAATAAATCGCTATGACAATCTTTACAACTCTTTATGCGTTGTCATAGCAATTAATCAGTGAAATAAGAGTATTAGGAGGTGAATCTCTTAGCTCTTAGTCACAATGTTATTGGTCATCACAGAATAATGAACTATTTCAACTCACAATGGACTAAATCAAATTTTGAGCCCCGTACTATGAAAGTTAATGGCAATACGTTGTAATTTTGAAAACTTACTCGGAATAACGAGTAAATTTTTCTTTTTCAGATTCTCTGTTTCCTGAAAATTATTTGATAATCATTGGGATCGTTACAATTTAGTACTTAATATTTAAATTATAGTATTGCGTGTATTTCAATTCAGTGCACACATTCTTTTATACTTTCGTGGGAATCTTGTATTAACAGACACTATCAGTTTTTTTTCAAATTTTTTCTCAATATGCTTGGACTAAATTAGCTCATTTCAATTGTGGTATCACTAGATAAAAAAATATACAATTTGAGGATTTTTCTCGTCATTGTTACTGGAACTTTCTTTGAAACATTGAATGTAACCATGGCAATTTTGATCCTATTTTATTTGAAACATGTATCCATGTAGAATGCACTTCGAGTTTGGCTACTAAGCTGAAATTTCACAACTGTTAATTTTTTTGCTATTTCTAACAAATATGTGGAATCTAAATTGCAATGAGTGTATATGCTATGGACCTAGTAATGAATTGAGGCATTTTTCATCATGCCCCGGTATTATTACATTACCTAAACATCAAGAATAAGCATGTGGTTTTCGAGCAATCTGAGGAGGTAAAATATATTAACGTATAATAGATATACTCCGTCATTCAAGATGAAAATAGTGCCTTACCTCCGAAATCTGTAAAACTGCATCGATTTGTCTGAAAATTTGGAATTAA
>JAUIMX010000505.1:0-11850 GCA_033557805.1 Phaenonotum sp. SLE1380
TTGGTCTCAGTTGTGTTTTGACCAGCGCTACATTCGGTATCATGGAGTGGACAAATGCAAACGTATTGGATTTAATAGGAGCTATCTTATTCAGAAGAAGTTCAAAATCACTACTCTTCATGCAAAAAAAATTTTTGAAACCACATCCACATCTGTACTCGAGATTCAATTGGTCTGAGTCATCTAATAATAAATCCTTAATTAAGTCACTAGTTGTATATTGTACTCTGCTGAAGACTGGGGCGCACCCAAAACCGCCGTTTGCGAGTTTTTTCGTAATTTTCAATAATAATAAGCGCAGCGGAAGCAAGCAGTAAGTCCTCCTCGGCAGACATTGTGCTACTAAATGCCAACCGTGATGCCAATAGTGTGGACAGCAGGTCAGCGGTTGGCTTTTGGCTTTTGGCAAAGCCAACGCGGCAATGCCAAAAGCCAAAAGCCAATAGTGTGGATGTAGCTTAATGCTTAAAATATTCCAAGCGGTGGTTTCGTCCGTAGTGCGTGTAGATACGTTATTAGATCAAAGTGGTTAGTATAGTTGTCGATTTGCGTTTTTTTTTTCCAAAAAAAAAATGGTTTTATTAAGAGGTCGTCTGATTTTTTCCTACAATAACGAAAGGAAACTTCCGTAAAATAATAAGAAATCATAAGAATAACGCCTTTCGGAGGATTCGTCCGTAGCGCGTGTCGTTAGATTATATAAAAATAAAATCTGATTTTAATTGCAAAACTATCAAATTTTAAATTAATGTCAAACAGAAAACATTCATTTTAAATAACATGCGGAGGCTTCGATCAAAAAAAAAATGGAAAGTAATGGAAAAACTTGACGTAAACGAAAACTATGTAATTTTCACCAAAAAAAAGAGCAGGTATGTTTCATATAAATACCAAAATAATCGGGAGAAAATTTCCACGGAAAAACCCTCAAAGGAGCATGTCAATGCAATATTCACATTTTCTAGTTGATTCGCTAGAAAAATGCGAAAATTTCATAGTTTTCCATTACATCCCACAACTTTAAAATCGCGAACGGTGCATTTCACGCAATTTCAACAAGAGAGACTTTTTTGTAGTAAATGAACCAGATAATGTATTTATTGAAAAATAAATCGAAATAATTGATACTGGAATAAAATATGTACGGTTGGATGGTGGCCCAACCCTGTTCCTACGCCACTGGACGAGTTTAATGGAATATTTCTAGGTCACAAAATGTAGAACATAAATAGAAATAAATTCACCAAATTTGATTTGAATACCTCTATTCGTTTCGAATCTATGTGAAAATTAATAATTTGAGGGCCACCCTTTTTAAAAATGGACCAAGGATTTGATGCTGACGTTGGGCGACTCTCAAGGAAGACTGGAGGGGACGAGTGCTCCAACAAAGTCGTGGGGAACGATCGATCTTCCACCTAATAACCAAAGATCGGTATTTTGAGAAGCCCACCTATCTCTCTTGTGGTTAGCGTTGAGTGAAAGAAATGGTGCTAGGAATGGGATGTCATCATCTGGCTATCCCCAGATTGGGTTGTGGACTCGACCTAGTGAATTGGAGGATAGTGAGGAGCATGATCGAAAGGATTGTCGAGGATTCTGGAGTCAAGATCCTTGTGTGCACATACAGGACCGCCCAACCTAATAAAACCCGAAAAACAGTGGACTGCTACTTTTACCATGCTGGCGGTTGCACTAAGGATGATGATTGCTCCTATCGTCATCAGACGGAATACTTGAGGACCAACATCGTGTGTGAGAAATGGCTTCATGTGGTTTGAAATGGAGATTGTGAAATGGGGCACTGTCTTCGCCCCTCTAACATAGGTTTTGGAGGAAGAGCTGGCTCGTGGCGAAGCATGCTAAGGCCTGATCGGGACGATTCAGGCTTAAGGAGGGGGCAATGTAACGTGTTGAAATGTGAACCATCTAATCGTCTGTGTTAGAGAGAGAGACCGCACAGCAAGCAAGCGGCGAGAGTGGGATAGCGCGAAGCGACTTGTCGCTGTACTTGCGAGAATTTTCTCTTTCGGGATTTCGGAACAATCTGGAATAGACTGCTCTGGAATTTTCGAGACGAGAAACGCTGCACGAGAGTATATAAGCTGTTGCATCACGCGGCCAAGTTAGTATTTGGACAGCTGCTTCCGGGGTTATAGCGAGTGCTCATAAATTCGAGTTCTGCGCTTACGAATACCGCCGTTTCATAAATCCTGTATTTCGTGCCGATTATAAATTCGAATTGTATTTATTCGTAAATATGAATTTTAGTTGTGTGTTGTTTTAGTGTAAATAAATTAATGTTAAGTTTTTATTCACTGGTTTAATTTTTACCGAACCTTCAAAAACATTACAATATTTTTATATCGTACGAAATTCCAACTATATCAATAAAAATCCCTTCTTCGTGGTCAGCCATAAAAATATATAAGCCGAGAACGAGGTAACTTGGGTACACATCAATTCGTTTATGAACAAAAAATGCCCTTTTATTTTTGTAACATCTCGTATTAGTAGGGTGATAACAAAGGTTGAAGTTTGTGCCATAAGCCGAAGGCACAAATACCGCAACACTTTTCTCTAAAATTGCTTAAAAAATTGGTTTTTAAATTCCAGCAGCTGAATAGATTAAGCTGTCAAAGTTCGACGTTCGCTGATAATTCACTTTTTTTCAAGATTGACGGACTTTGAAGCAAAACATCACTGGTGATAGTGACAAATTATTAGCTCCTAATTTACAAACTATTAAACATATTTCAATCAAGTTTTTCGTAGATCTCTAGCTCCTGAACTTCTGAGAAATGTCAAGAGAAAACATCAACAAAAAGTCACCAGAACTATGAAATTATGGCTTTTGGATTAGAGATGTTCATTACCCATGGTTAATTAGTCAAAATGTACTTCATAAATTGACTATACCGTATACCAATGTAATCGTCAACCAATGAAGATGAATAATCTTTAGTGTCTATTTTGCATATTAAATATTAGTGGGTAAATTAGGTCAACACTAATTTGAATATGAACATGCAATAGGGCCTTTTTTTAGTAAAAGTGAAATTGATATTATAGTGATGTGTTAAAAAACACGGGTCATCTGACCGTTCGTGTTAGAGAGAGACCGCATCATCGCCAGCTGTAAGAGCAGGATAGCCCGTCGCCAGTCTACCGGTTAGAAACTCCTACCAGAAATTTCTTTTTCTAGATTGGTCCATCTTGCGACATTCAGGATATACAGCCGCTGAGGAGTGAATCGTTCAGTTAGCGAACTTCAGTTGGTGTTTGGCAAATTACCCGCGCTTAGCGAAAGTGCCTATAAACACACTTTTCGGTTATATTTAGTTTTAGTTTGAATGAAAAAGTTTTAACGTTTATTACTGGTTTAATTTTTGCGACCCAACAAAAAAATTAGAATACCGGGTGTCTCAGAGCTATTTCTCCAATAGCTAACTTTGTTATTTGAAGAGAGAGAAAGATGGTTAAATGGGATGAAATGATCTACATCGAAAATCCTACTCACGATCGGAATTAATTTTTACCTGGGGTGGTCCAAAAGTTGCACACCAAAAATTTTTTTTTCTCTCAAATGGAACATACTATATATTATTTCAGAATTTGGTAGTACTCATTCCTCGCTTCACAACTATATCTTATTTTTGTCTCTACGACGTACCATTACTAAGATAAATAATGTAAGTATGCCATGGAAATTGATGAAAGAATTTATGATTTCATGTAAACTAATGATATTCAATTAAATCACATGTCAGTACATTACAATTATTGTGAGTAAGTCGTGGAAATAACGTTTAAGATGAACTATCAACCGATATTTATTCGTATAGCAAAGGGTGGAATGATTGAGCAGCCTGTACCCATGAGGTGGATAGACAGTCTAAAGCTCGAGTTAATGCCGATGGAGAACAATTTGAACACTTTCTTTAATTTTGTTTTTATTGTGTTAGAACTGTATATCTTTGTTATAGTACTATTAGATATAATTTTCATATTTGTTACTTAAGGTCAATGTTATTATTATTTCAAAGTTTACATGGCATTCATTGAAATACTCCCGAAATTTTGCAACCTTATATTATTATTGGTTTAAATTTTCGTAGTTCCTATCAATGAGAATCGGTGTTTCTGTAGTGCCATACCAATATGTCTATAAGAAAAGGATATAATCATAACACCCATTGCTATACGAATAAATATCGGTTGATAGTTCAACTTATAACGTTATTTCCACGGCTTACAAACAACAATTGTAATTTACTGACATGTGATTCAATTGAATATCATTAGTTTACATGAAATTATAAATTTTTTCATCAATTTCCATAGTATACTTATTTTATTTTTTGTTTTTGTAAAGATTAAATAATTACAGAAAACTTGATTATCTCAGTAACGGTACGTCGTAGAGACAAAAATAAGATATCGTTGTGAAGTGCGGAATTCTGGAGTAATATACAGTAAGTTCCATTTAAGAAAAAAAATTTTTCTGGTGTGCAACATTTGGACCACCCCTGGTAAAAATTAATTCCGATCATAAGTAGGATTTTTAGTGCAGATCATTTCATCCCATTTAACCATCTTTCTATCTCTTCCAATAACAAAGTTAGCTATTGGGAAAATAGCTCTGGGACCCCGGTATTATTAGACTGCAACAGTGAAGTAAATTGTTGATTCGAAAGAACGGATGTATACGTCACTTTCGTACCTCGTAGAAGACGTTTTTACAAATAAATGATCTATTCTTAGGAATTGAGGCCCCTCATTTCTGGAAAGTAATTTTAATAAACATTGCTTTTCAAAAAGTTTGCACCAAATGGAAAAGTTTTTATTATTGAGTTCATAAGGAAACTTGAATGAAAAGTTTCACTTAAGTTGAAAAAAAAAAGAATAGCTATAGTAATCTTTGCTTTACTCTTGGGCACAATATTATGAGCTCAGATCCTTAGTCTCTAACATCCTGAAGCTTCATTGAGTTCAATTCGTATTAATACCGTAACCTGTAAGGTAATAATGGAAGACACAAAGATCATAAACTGATAAGTTGAAAATAGTTTTCTTACTTTTCTAGTGTAGTATAAATTAGAGAGTTTTAAGACACCGTTTGCTTTCTGTCAAATGGCTGTCAACGTGACTCAAGAAATTATCCGTACTTCTTCGGATGAGACCGGGCGATTTGTTTCTCGTAAGCTATGTCGTGTGGAACAAATGAAGTGACCACTATCTATATTTTTGAAACTAAGAAAAATATTCAAAATCAAATTTATGCAACGTTCAGTGTTCCTAGGGGGACATTCAACTAAAATACTTATATGACCGGAAGTGACATCATCTCTCTTATTTGAATAGGGAAAGTCATATAGCGGCACATATTAGGATTCCTCTTAAAATTATCTGTACAACGATGCCAAATTCTCTAGTCTTGACTCCACCAGTCATGCACTATTCATTTTTTTTCCACAAACTCTGATCAATGCAAGAGTTTAGAAAAAAATTCGAACATAACAAAAAAAAATATTCCGACGAAAAAAATTTTCGCCAATTTATTCACAAAGTATCACAGGAGGAAACATTGAAAATTATTTTTCAAATATCATCTTGGCCTTCTAGATAAAAAATATTCAACTTGCCGATTTTCATTTGTTCATAACTCAAGTTTTTCAAATGGAACATGATATTTTTTTCTATTCCATCTTATACAACTTTCAATTCTCTATAACTTTATCAAATATACTCTATACGTAACTTGAACGGTTTCCGAAATAATAAATGAAATAGCTATTTTAAGTCTTTTATTTATTTTTTATTAATCAACATTATTATTATTGATATTATCATCATTATCAGAATATTTTCCACGATAAACGTAATAGATCTTTACCTGTACAGAAATTGACAATTACTATAATAAATTTTATTTTCCGCAATAATGCGAAGAATAAAATAATAAAAATCAATGTACCCGTGTATCAGAATTTCAACGTAACTCACTGTTTTTAGGGTAATCAATGAAATGGCTGTTTTATGATACATTGATTTCTGTTATTTTATTCTTCGCATTATTGCGGAAAATAAAATTTGTTATAGCAATTGTCAATTTCTGTACACGTAAAGACTTATTACGTTTATCGTGGAAAATATTCAGATAATAATGATAATATCAATGATAATAACGTTCATGATTTAAAAATTCATGATCTGAAATAGCTATTTTATTTATTATCTCGAAAACGGTTCAAGATACGTATAGAGTATATTTGATGAAAGTTGTAGAAAATTGAAAGTTGTATAGGATAGAATGGAAAAAAATATCATGTTCCATTTGAAAAACTTGAGGTACGAACAAATGAAAATCGGCAAATTGAATATTTTTTATCTAGAAGGCCATGAAGATAATGGAAAAATAATTTTAAATGTTTCTTTCTGCGACAGCTTCTAAATAGATTGGTGGAAATTTTTTGTTCAGAATATTATTCTTTTTGCTGTGTTTAAATTTTTGTCTAAACTCTTGCATTATCCAGAATTTTTGGAAAAAAAATGAATAGCGCATGACTAGTGTGGTCGAAACTAGAGAATTTGGCATCGTTGTAAAGGTTATTTCAAGGATAATCAAAATATTTGACGTTTATATGACTTTCCCTATTCAAATAAGAGAGATGATGTCACCTCCGGTCAAACCGGAAGTACGTCCATATTAAAAATATTTTAGTTGAATGTCCCTCTAGGAACCCTGGAAGTGGCATAAATTTGATTTTAAATATTTTGCTTAGTTTCAAAAATATAGATAGTGGTCGCTTTATTTGTTCCACCCGATATAAGTGACCGGCTGTACCGGAGATACACGACAAGTCTACATCTACGGGAACTGCCAAACGAAGTGTTTTTGACAGAAGGCAAATAGAGTCTTGAAACTCCTTGTTATAATTTTGGAAATTTACTGTTTTCCTAGTTTTGATATTCTAGCTACCAATGACTAGCAACTCCTCGATTTTTGTGAAGATAATTTTACCTAATATCTGGTTTGGATATAGTGATTTATGTCTTCTACTATCAAGACGAACGAATATGCTCCTTCCATTTATTTTATTTATGCGTGGGTATTCTGAACTAAAATTTTGTAGTTATAGTCAACACCAAATTATAAAATTTTTACTATAGAACAAATAATAAATTTAGGTTGACTGGAAATAGATCGTAACTTCGATATTTTTTGTGGCAAATAAGTAGTAAGTTTATCGCTTTTTCAACAATAAAACTCAACTCTGTTTATATGGATGTCAAATTGCGTCATATTGTGGTGAAAATACAAAAATTTTGGAAGTTCACCCTCAAGATTTGATTTGTTTGATTTGATGACTCCGTAATTTGTTCTAAAATCATTTACATTGCTCACATACTGGGTTTTTCGTAAATAATGCTACAATCAAAAATTGCATATTTTTCAGTACAATTCTGCTTTCCTGTAAAACTACAGGACTACAAAGTTAATTTTTTTAATTTTGTTATAGAACAAACTATGTAGTACTATGCAAAGGGAATCTTATAACAAAAAACATACACTGTTTTATTTGAAAAAGTAGAGTTTCGAATATTTGGAATGATCAATGAATTTTCTGTACAGCCCTTGTATCAATACTAATGAGAAAAAAAAAATACGATTTTTAAGCATAAAGGTCTGTGCCCACTACACCGTACCATACTCGTACTATGAACGTATCCGTCCCGAATCATGCAAAAAAATATTGTTTGCATAGATTAACATTAGTTTATGCCCACTACACCGTTCCGTCTCCAATCATGCATTTCCCATTTGATTACATAGAATCAAAAAAGTCGGAGAGAAACGTGCATGAAACGATCCTAGTATGGAACGGTGTAGTGGTTAGAGACCTTAAATATGCAATTGACAAAACAAATGAATACAAACATGTTGTAATATACATGATTCAAAAGTATTGAATCAATATATGTGATAATATATAGGGTGTTCTCAAAGTTGATAGTCAATCCCGGTTTAACAGAAAATTTAATGAACGGCTTACGTGAAGCACCCTGTTGTACCTACTTTTCCATAGCGTAAATTTAACGAAAATCTCCAAACTATCATCATGAAAAATTTTGTATTTTTGCTTAAAACACAGCAACACCTGTATTTTTTACTATTTTTAATATTTCGGTTTATCAATTATGATAAACACTCGAACAAATTAAGTATGATAGGCAGCTAGTGACAATTTTTTGTTTTTGTTTCTGATTGTCAAAATTCGATTCAAGTAGCTTTCAAATTTTTGTTGAAAAATGAATTACGAACAACTTTCTTCCACCATCCAGAAATAAAGGGAACTGTATCAAATACCACTTCCCACCAAATCCAAAACGAATAACCAGGAAAAATATAAAATTTTCAGTAGTTAGTGCGCCAAAAATTAGTTTCTTGATGCAGCTTTGAGGTTAAGTTAATTAGGCGCAGTAGTATTTTATAGTAATTGAGGAAAGTATTGAATTATTGAGGAAGTACTCTGAAATCTTATTTCATGTTATTTTTTTTTTTCACTTCCTCTTCGGGTCTTTATATAAAATTTTAGCACCAACTGCGGGACAAACAGAAGTGGAAGTTACCATCAACAGTTGTGTAAAATTGCATTTTGTACAAGTGTCAACTTTGTGACTCCGAAATAGAAAAATCAATTACCGATGCACTTATTATACACGAGTGAAGCTCATCGTAACGGCTAACATGTGAAAAAAATTGTGTTATTCACACAACAAATTTTTATGCAAATATTTCAAAAAGAGTGAGTCGTTTTTGCAAAAACAAATACATTATACATAAGCGAACAAATATCACGGAAATCAGTTACAAAATTCATAATGCTTTTACGACGTAGTCTCTTTCTCTCATTTCTCATAGCTTTTCCGCCAGGTACGTAATTTTATTATTGGTATTTATTATTAATTGAATCAATTTGGATCACTTTAGCAACTGAAGGAGTATTTGTCACCTATTATTTATTCTCAAGAAAAAATCCGGAAGTTCCAATAGTAGTAACCGATGAGAATATCCTAGACAACGCCAAACCATTGGTAGTTATCATCCACCAATACTTGATGTTTGGTTTGTCAAATTTTTGCCTATCATTAAAAGACGAATTTTTGAAAAATTCAGACACGAACGTACTGATTTATGATTGGTCTCAAAACACTGGAGACTACCATCACATCGTTATTTTTTCGAAAATAGTAGGTAAAATATTGGGAGATCAGATTTATTACGTTTTCGAGAAATATGACAAAATTCATTTTGTCGGTCTGGGTATGGGTGCTCATATTGCAGGAATAGCTGGCAAACAAATCAAGAAAAACAGTTTTGGTAACCACTTGGTCAACAGAATTAGCGGAATAGATCCTTTCAGAGCACTTTTTAACAATACCGACACTTCAGAACGATTGACAAGTACCGATGCCACTGAAGTGATCGTGTACCATTGTGATGGAGAACATTTGAGTTTTGTTGAACAGTCTGGAACAGTTGATTTCTATATCAACGGAGGCGTTGGTGGTCAGCCAGGATGCAATAAGACTTTAGAAGAGCCTTCTTTCAAGCAATATTTGTATGGCAATCAAGATGAGAGTAAGTTTATCTTGAAAAAAAACTTTATCAACGATGTTGAGTATTTTTATCATTCTAGTAGAGTGCAGCCACAACATTTGTCGTCACTATTTTTATCTAACAATCAATTCCAACGATACCATAGCAACAAAATGCAGTTCAAAAGAAAATTATAACCTTGGATTATGTGCGGGAAATGAGGAAATAGTTTTTGGAAATAATTTACCTGATACCGCTCGTGGAACTTATTATTTAAATTTTAGTCGACCACCTGATTTTACTATATTTTAACTGTAGGAAAATATACAACCTAAATATATTCGCTGCTTATTGTTTGACCCTTTGCAACGTGAACAGTCATAGACAGTCCCCATGCATCCCAGAAAACTGATGAAATCATTTCACCAACTACTTCCATTCACTGTTTTGATTGTAATTTTGATCTTATCAGATGGTACTAAGCCCAGGTCTCATGAGTTGTGATGAGATCGCCGATTTATTTCCCGTAAGAAATGCATTACCATCGATGATTGCTACGGAAGCCGACTGTATCTGGAAAAATACGAACAAGTCTTCGGCACCATCTACGGGAAAGTACGAACGGTGTGTTGAAACTGCCCATTATCCAATCACGATGACACCAAAACGTTTCGATACTCGTTCATCCCAACTACAAATGTACCCAAATTTTTTTCTTTTCCAAAATCATCTTCAGTGATTGGAAATGAATACACACATTATTCAAATAGCATCTGTATGATTCCCAAGAAATTCGATTTGTGAATCAATAGTAGGGGAGATCGGGGCAATGGGAGTCACTGGTTAATGAGGGTCAATTCAAAATAAACGGAACGACGTCTTTTTCAAAATAGATCTATGCTGCATGAGATCTGCGGTAGTACGTTTTTCTCGCAACCATCCGCTTCTACCCTTTTGTAAAGAATGATTTAAAACGAACGCCGGATTTGAAAGGGCTGGAAAATTAATTAATTTTTACAAAGAAACAAAAAAATCATACAATTTGATTTAGGAGATCTTGAAAAACAACATCGGACATATGCCCTCCCCTACTAGGCCTACATGCAATCACCCTGTCTATGAAATTCACCATAACTCGATCACACACATCTGCATCGATTTCGCCAAGGACACGTCGAATTTCACGCTTGAATTCCGCCACATCTCTGGGTTTGTTCTCGTGAACTTTTGATTTAGTGTGACCCCGTAAAAAAGAAGTCACAAGGAGTCAAGGCACATGATCGAGGAAGGTAGACTTGGTCTCCTCGCAACGACATGAGCCGGTCTAGAAACCTATCACTCAGGAGTGCAATTGTGTCTCTTGAAGTGTGACACGTTGCACCGTCCTGCTGGAACCAAAGGTCCTCGATGTCCATTTGATTCAATTGAGGCCATAAGAAATCAGTGATCATTGCTCGGTACCGAACTCCGTTCACAGTGACAACATTATCGTCTTGGTCTTCAAAAAAGAAAAGGCCGACCAAACCTCCACTCCAAATCCCACACCAAACCGTTCTTAAATTACTTTTGGATTCTCAGCTCACCATATTCGACAATTCTGATTATTTACGAGCCCATTTAGATGAAAATGGGCCTCATCGTTGAAGATTATGCGCTTACCAAAACCCTCGTTTTCCTGTTCGCTTGCTAAGATCCATTCAGAAAATTGCTGTAGTTTTTGGTGGTCTTTTGGTTTTATTTCTTGAGTTAACTGCACTTTATAGGCTCGTAAGTGCAGATCTTTTGTCAAGATCCTCTGCATGGATGATGCCATCATGTTCATTTCTTGAGCTCCGCGGCTATGTGATTTCTGTGGACTCAAAGCAACACAATCACGCACGAGAGCCATATTAGCCTCACACCGACCACTTCGTGGGCGTCCTGGGATTTTGCGGTTTTCAACTGAACCACTTTTCTCGATTTTCGCGTCCAAACAAACAGTTGATTCGTTTGGAGCGTTACGATGCCCGAGAATCGTACGAAGTTGGCGATCTGTGGCCACAACATGTTCACCGTTTCTGTAATGCGTTTTAATAATCAAAACTCATTGCTCCGTAGTGTACCTTTCCATGTTTCCACAGTGAACACAATCACTAATGAAGAAGAAGTATGTTGGACTCTACTTCGTAATGAAGAAAAACAATTTGAAGTTTCGGGTTAAATTTAGTCCTAGGACAGTTAAACAATGTTGGAAATCGTTTGAAAAT
>JAUIMX010000506.1:0-11846 GCA_033557805.1 Phaenonotum sp. SLE1380
TTTGTTGCTAGGCCAAAGATCCATAACGATTAGTTTTCGTGGTTTCTTATAGTCGTTACTGTTAACAGCTGTCGATCACGAGAGTCTAAATCTAATTAAACCACGTGGCGCCTTCATTATCAGATCCATCCCATAACGACTAGCTAATGGTGCAACTCTATCGACATGGACGGGATCAAATAGTAAATAAGCATCTTTTCTTTATCGTAACGAGCAAATCGAAGGATATTGATTACAATTTAGAAAAAAGGTACCATTACAATGTATTGCACGTTCGTTAAGAAATAAAATATACTCCCCTCAAGACAATCTGGGTTCCGTCCGGGTTTGAGCTGTGTTACCACCCTTTTGAATCTTGTGGACGATATTCTTGCAGCTACTGATGAAAAAAACTACTATTTTGGTTCTTCTGAGCTTTTCTAACGCGTTTGCAACCATACAATACCTAACCTTATTGTCTATACTGCACCAAATTGGTCTGAGTGCCTTTTTAATTCTTATCTACACAATAGATCGCAAATTGTTACAGTTGATGATTTACACTCTGGGGAGCTTATGACGCGTTCCGATGTTCCTCAGGGTTCCATACTGGGACCACTATTATTTTTGATCTATACATTTAAATTATCTGACAGTTTAAATACGTGTAGATATCACATGTATGCAGACGACACGCAGATTTATCACTTATTTTATGCTGGCGATCTGATTAGTGCTACTAATTTTGATTACCGCTGAATTGTCTGACTTGGCGACTCATGCAAGAAGACATTGCCTTGACATAAATGCTGCTGAATTATCTGTCATGAAATTTGGTGGTCGTTGTGCTCGTGATTTTGTGACCAAAGATGCCGTGATTTGTATCGGTGGTGTTACGCTTGGGGTTGACTTTGAGGCTAAGAACCTGGAAATCACCATCGATATTAATCTAAGGTTTAGATCCCATATTTCTTCCTTATTGAGTTAAGCCCATTTCATCATTAGACTGCTTTATAAAAGCAAAGCACTATTGAACTTACAATTAAGAACTAGATTGCGTGATACTTTGATGCTGTCCATCTTGAATTACGGAGATGCGCTTCATGAGCCTTTCCTGGATTCCGTACAATCCAATCGAATTCAAAGATTGCAGAATTCGTGCCTCCGTTTTATTTCTTGAATCATGAAATACGACCTAGTCTCTCACAGTTCGAACTGGTCTGGATGACTTAATATGTCAAGGCGTAGATATCACCATACGGCGGATCCTTGTCACAAGTAGACCTCCTTACTTATTCCGTAATATTTCTTTCTGTACTGACGTCTATAATTTGAATGTGACACACAAATTTACAATGGCTATACCTATGCATAGAACAACTGCTTTCAGAAAATCTTTTTCTTACTGTGTCTCTCACTTTCATAATATAACTCTTTGCCTAGAAACATTAAAGAACTGTCGATGGGCGGGTTTTCGCGGGTGCTTGAGAAGTGGTTGATGAGCGGTAGCATCTTAATATCTTGGTAATTGCTCGGGTGGATTGGGCGGCATGTCAACTATTTTCCATCTGTATATTTTATGTGTGTGGTTCCTGTGGGGGATTGGTCGGCCTATGGTCTCCCATACAGGATTCATTTGTCACCCAAGTAGATCGAGGCACCAAGGATTTGTTCTTTGATATAGTATGCTTTTGTTTTTTTGTGACCTTTGTTTGTTTTTTGATTCTTTGGAGACAATAAAATTCTTATTATTATTATAATATTTTTTTGAACACATGTTTATTTTCTCACAGTTAGACCAGCCAAATATCATCTTGCCCCCGTAAGTGTCTCGATTTTTCCAAGGCTCCGTCCACGCTCTCATTAAAAGCTGTCGAGGAGGAAGCAGATCATCATTTTCATAATCATCACGTTCTTTCCTTTTCTCTCATAATAAAATTGAAAATAGGTACTTTGATATTTAGTACGTATAATTTGCGTAACTGGAGGTTTCAATCTGAAAAATGAGAGCTGCAAGATGAGGAAAAAAGGCTAAGGGAAAAATAAATGAGGGAATATTATAAAGCAAACGCAATAAAAGATTTAGAGTATCCTATTAAATATAAATGCAAATGAGAGTGAGGAGTAGGAATATCAAGGACTAAATAATAAGGAAGACTATTAGAATAAGTCCCGTCTCGGGTGGGAGGAGGCCCGACGGGCCAGGAGCAAGCCTGCCATCAAATCCCAAAAGAGGATTTTCCAGTAATTGCGATATTTTAATTAGTTGTGTCATTTTGCGTCAGCACGAAGTATAAGCACTTTGGCAAAGTGTTATTTATGGACGTTGCCGCAAGAGGGAGGCCGATGTTAAGATAGTGGTTACGGTATGGTGTCTTGGATGTAATTTATGAGATTGTCCCCTCCTCGTGCCCGATTGCGACCAGAAAATAAATGCAGCAGATGGTCCGTGTCGCTACTAATTCACTCGTACCGTGAAATATTAATAATATCACATATAAATTCATGGTTGAACGCGCCCCGCCAGTATTAAAACTTTGTCTAACAAAATTCATTTCGGGTTAACGAAAGTTGCCCGCGTCCAAACTTCGGGGGCCGGGTAATTCCCCCCCGTATTATTTGTATTATGTCGTTTCACCTTCAGACACCTGAGCTCGCTCTTATTAAAGTTTTTGCTGAAAGTTACTACATCGATTCTTGCCGGTAATCCTCTTACACTATTTAGGGCGACATGTTTATTTCTACAGAGCTGAACTCCTGAAAAAACCTCTTACTCAATCCTTTTTACTTTGTTTTCAATTTCTTTTATAATCAACAGATCTGTTACGGGCACAAAGATACCAAACGTCCATTACTGTTGAGAATCTTGAAGATTAATGTAGAACTGAAATTTATGAAACATATTTGCCAGTTACAATGAATATCTCGCAACATATAGGAATTGCTTTGTTCCAATCATCACGTTCTAATTGGAAATTTCAAAATCTTGCTAAGTAATTCATCAGTGCTGTGATATTCCGACTCCTGGGATTATATTTATTAGTCTTTGATGAAGTTAAGAGTGTCGGTTTCCAAAGGGTTCAGAATGCGTACCTATGCTTTGTTGATGGTAGTAAGAGTAACTCATTGTTCCCTAACGCCAGATGGGTCAAATAATTTTCCTGAGACTTGTACTATAATGGACAGGCACAAAATAATCACTAATAACATTTTTTTAAATAGTACAAATGATATAGAACAAGTAAATTCTAGCAATGGTTCAGTAAAATTAACCTTCCAGAGGTAACATAATTTCGAGTGCACGGTTGGTAACATCGGTCTCAGAGATCGATATTTTTAAATAGCGGATAATATTCTTCAACTATATAATTCATAATAATTTATGTTTTTCATAAGGTAATAAAACAATATTTCACTAATATTCATTGAAATAAACTTTAATGCAAATTTTTGTAATCAACTACAAAGAAAAAATAAAAAATGCGTTCTCAAAAACAGTAACAAGTAGACCATAACCAAAAAATAATTCAATTTTGTTTATAAATGTTAAACATTACTTCTTAAGTATCAGGTATTCTATAAAAACATATTTGTTCGTGAAGCTGGAATTCTTACGTTGAATTTATGCTACATATTGGGTACATATTGGAGTTAAGTGCTCCAAATACGGAAGGTAACATCGGTCTGTGACACCGAAAAAATTCGTAACTAAAAAACGGTGCGTATTTCTTGGCTGCCAGATTTAGACTAAATTTATGTGCCTCGTCTGGAGACATATTCGAAACAACAGTTGCAAAACATTTCAAATCGCTTGGAAAATATAAAATACATATTCCGTCGGTCTCAGAAACCGTATATTACCTCTGGTTGAGAAAAGATTGATTCCAATGTCATGAAAATATGCAGGATGTTTCACTTAATATACCTAGTAAGTTTCAAGTATTTTACAAGTTTTACAGCCCCTGTATTGTAGCAATTATTTATGACCTTCGCAAAAACATAGGAGTGTTATCATGACATAAAGAAAATATCTCGTAAAAATGAGTCCACAATTTGGAAAATGAATTTGTTTCAGCTAATTAGTGAGGTATAAAAACAAACATGCACCAATAAAGTTACACTATTTTTGAATATAGAATTCATGTATGTGATATTATATAGGTGTTCTATTTAAAATAACGAGGTTGTTGTTAAGCTAGCATACAAAAAACACCCTGTACATGGGAATAATATCAAAAATTCAATAAAGTCACCTTTTCGAAGTTTTTTCTGATCGTTGAGGCGTAATCTACCAATGCTCTCATTTTTTGTTAATATGTATTATTTTGCAAAATATTTTTGCTTCGTTAAATTTCCTAATCTTCTATGTAGAAACTAAAATTAGCATCGATAAAGATAAATAAATAATAACTAATAATTGAATTTTACGAATAAAAAAATACCGACAAATATGTAATTTGAAACTTTGAAAACCTTTGAAATCGATTGTTAAAATTTTCTAAAATCTAATTAAACAAAAACATTCAGTCAGGATGATAATGTCGTTCAAAATTTTATCATTGATTGTTTGCTATTTAATATTGTTTCATTTTCCAAATTTATTTCAAGGAGATGAACGACCTATTATGAAACTTTAACTAGTGATTATTTCATCTGTGATAATCACACTGTGACCACCTGAGTAACATATCATTCTTTTTATTTGGATAGCAGAACTTCTTATAAAAAAAGTTTTTCTCCATAAGAAATTGTTTTAAAATCCATTATTATAATATTCCGACCACATTTTATGAGTCATGAAAATTTCAACTAGTTACTCGAGTATTTTGTGAAGAAATGAAAATTTCATGAAGTGTACAATTTTTTGGTAAAATGAAGTTTTGTCTAGGATAGTTACATTGTAAACACCTTGAGTCACATCGAAATTTTCAGTCGACAGGTACGATTTCTTTTAAAAACATTTTTTATCAAAATATACATTTGTCTAATTTAATGAAGTTTTTATTTCATTATAATTTTCCAAAATACACGAAACTGAAAAAAAATTGAATTCTGTTCCTGCAGTTGGTTACCTAAGCAGATATTTAATAATATAGTTACCAAATACGTGGAAATAATATCGTGTAGAAATACTTCATTCATCCCTCATAGCATTTTAAATTAACGTGACTGAATTTAGCTCGTATGATGTGTTCAAAACATGACTTTTTAAGTAGCGCCATTTATTTTTTCGACTTTCATGCTGTTGCTCATTAAAGTCTCTACATTTTCTTATCAATAATGTCCCCCACCTAAAACTATAAGTTGTCGAGTCAATGAAATATTTGAGAATTTTCTTTCAAAAATTTATAAAATATGGGTGGTTAGTTTGATTGTTTCATTATTTTTGCATTTTTGTCAAAATTGAGCATTTGTAAAAGAAATTGCATTATAATGCTATACTACTGAATCAATGGTACAGAGAGTATTGAATCGATATGAATTCAAAAAGTACGTCAACTATGTTAAACCTTTGAGCGAAATTGATGATGATGGAGAAATGAAATCTAAGACCTGGCTTCTGCTGCAAGAAAATGAAAGTCCTGGGTTCGTTGACAAGATATGTTTAAGTGATAAATCTATATTCACAAGTAATGGAATAATTGTTTCTGGGCACAGGAAAATTCGAAAGAAGCAAGACCATATCATCACCAAAAAAGGTTTGATTTGAACTTTTGTTATGGGGTAATTGATGATAGAATTATTGGTGTTAATATATTCCGGACAACATTGACATCCGAAACATAGTTGAATTTTCAAGAAAGGACTCTAAGGAGGAATGTGTAGTTATATCCGTGAATATTTGTGACAGTGAGAATTAAGAAAAACATTTATAGGTTTTTGTCTGATGAAGCTCACTATGGGAGGAACCTATTAAAGCCCAATTTTCAAAATATACTGAAGTTTTAATTCAATCGTTAGCGTATTTCACCACTATCCAAAGAACAAGGCGGGTCATTGGTCATAGTTTCTTTTTATAGAAATTTTTCGTAGGATACATGTAATTAGTGCCCAATAGGACCACGAAACTGGAAGTAGAAACGGAATATAAATCCACTAAAAAAAACGAAAGCACCAGTAATTTTTTGAATTTTTTAATATCAGTCGTATTTTTTGTACTTAAAAATTTTCCTATCATCTTCTTGATAGGGATCAGGCGATGGCTGCGTAGGCCAAACTCGATGATATTTTGAACAATAAATTGATAGTAGAAGTGTTACCAACGAGAAGGTTACATGTCAATAATGGGGTGCAGGTGGGATACAGATTCAACAGTGAATGGTTACTATACAGGATAGATTGTTATACTATTTTTCATCTATGTAGCGACCATTTTTGTATCAGATAACAACTAGTGGATGATCTACAACTACAACTCAATTGTAATTCATGGAATTGGTGGCAAACAAGATTATAAAAAATTTTAAATATCTTAATAATTTTGATAAAGTACTTTAAGAAAGGTTTTTAATAAATTGTAACATTCCGTTCAGGCAACCAACCATTCGTGTGTGAATTGCTTAATTTTATAGTGGAAGCTTGGCAGGATTTTGTTTGCTTGACGTATGATGATGGAAATTCCATAAATCTGGAGGGAGATTGACAGAAAGGTTCCGGTGGTTGTATGTAGCACATAAAACTACGAAATTGTTTTGCCGTGAAATATTTGTTATTTCTACTTTGAAATGGAAGGATTTTGAGGCGTGCAATTGTCGTTGTTATATTGAAGCTGGATGCGGTCAAGGATCGACTTTGATGACTGAGGGATCTCAGAATTTAATTTTGGATAAGCTACGTCCACGCGGTAAGATGTTTTTTGCAATATTTATATTAATGCACACGGGTGCGATCACAGGTTTTATTATTTAGTTGGAATTTTTGAAACTGCAAACTGAAATCTGCATTCCCAATCCTGTATCAACAGGTGTCTAATTGCAAAGAAAATTAACGGAGTCGACAAACTAAAGAAAGATTCAGAAAAGTGATTTGCTACAATTCATACCGACCTTGTGGATATTGATTGAATATCTTAATAATTATATGTCCTTTTTTTGTAAACCGTAAGTACTATATGGAGTTTGTGCACAAATTTATATAGGTACGGTAATTATTATTGAACAATTGGTTGTTCATAAACTGTATGATTTAAGATATCAATGATATTACGTAGATGTTACATTCAGTTTTACTTTAATATGGTGAACGCCTCCTTGGCTTCGTAATTCTTATTCAATTGTTTCGTTGTTTATATTATCTATTTTAATATTATCTATTTTAATTAATTGATTCAATAGATTCATTATTATCTAAATTGTGTGTTTATTGCTAGGGCCATAGATCCATAACGATTAATTCTCGTGGCTTCTTATAATCGTTACTATTACCAGTTATCGATGGCGAGAGTCTAAATCTAAATAAACCACGTGACGCCTTTATTATCAGATCCACCCCATAACGACTAGCTAGTGGTGCAACTCTATCGACATCGACGGGATCAAATAGTATATAAGCACCTTTTCTGTATCGTAACGAACAAATTTGAGGAATTATTGATTATATTGATATTATTAAAAAGGCACCATTACAAAATCGAAACGTTGGCTGCAAACAAATTGTCTCAATTAACCAGAAAAAATTGTTCGATGCACCAATAACAATATTTAATACTTGTTGATAATATTTATACTTCTATAATTCATGAACTAATTGCATTATCTGTTGACCAAATTTTTATTATTATCATTATTTTATACTATACTACTCTTGAGAACGGGTAACAGAATTTTGCACTATCATGTGTAGGTACTGATTTATTCAAAATCAGAGATCGGACAATTTCACTCAACCAAATCATTTATAAAACCGTGGAAATATGACGTGTTTGCGGACACATTCCATCCGATGTTGTATCGCCTGTGCTTCATCTAAAAACGTATCAAATTCGTATAAATAATAATCAATTAATGGGTGTTTGGATATTAATCCATCATGATACATAAGCCTCTGATAGATAATGTAATATGGGGTACGTAGTAAACAGCGGCACTGAAAGAGATAAAGATATATGTTCCTATGCGAGTTGGACTAGGACGGGGATGCGGTAGTTGTCGAGCGTGGAAACGTGGCAACACCACAGCAGTGTTGCCTCTATCGCAACAACCCTCTACTTTCCAATTTGTGTCCATCAATGGAGACCAATCTCAGCGAGTGGATTACTGGGAAATGAAATTTACATAGGCCCGGGTGCCCCCCCCCCACAAACAGGGGTTGTAAAATCGCGGCCTTGTACCAAGCTAGACCGGACTCAAATTATTTACTCAATTACTTATATTCACAAAAACTGGTTTCAAACGATTTTCACTAGTTTTTCCCTGATTTTCGAACCTTGCACTTTTTTATATTTACTGAACTCCAGACATACAATTCAATAGAATTATATTGCTTCTCACTACTTCGTATATACCTATAAAGGTGGTTTGAAAATGAGATGACATATTTCTAGGGAATGTTCTTTCTCTCAAAACAATATAAAATATTTTCATTAACATAGGCTCTAAAATGCTTTATTGAGGAGCTACGACTCTTAGAAACAACGACCTCTTAATCAATTAATCCCAAATATCTTAGCAACAACAGAAAATATTTCACCGGAATTTCATGATTTAATACATCTGTTTACCAGTGAAAATTGGATTTAGCCAATCCAATGGCGTAAAAACAAAGAAGAGCAACCATTTTATTCTACGTAGTTTTTGAAGATTCGGTTTTCCAATCTTATTTTTGCATTATTGATAGTATATAAGAATTTCAATGTTGGAAATTATAATCGAACTGCATAAATACCGTCGACATTAGCTCAACTTTTTCTTATACTAGAACGACTGTTCTAGATTTTGTGCAAAAACATTTGTGAATCCATATTGCATTTTGCAAAAATAATTGACTAACAAAAGCTACTCAAAAATACATTTGCAGTTTAAAAGATTCTTAAAATGTTTCTAATAATGAATATGATAATGAGGATTTTCTTGTTTCTTCTTTTCAAAACAATGTTTCACCCCTCCAACCACCACTTCTTGCTCTCCACAAACCCCCCAACTTGGAAATTTCAAATAGTAATGGGGGTACTGTGCCACCTTATATAAAAGGGTCTTGAATATCAACATTTTGACGTGAAGTTTTTGAAATTGTACAGTCATCCGTACAGACCTACTTTTAAGAAATCTTTTCTTCTTTACCGGTCATGATAAGAAGACGAGAATAGAGAATTGGTACAAATTTGATTTCAATCATTAAGCTATGTCCTATGCCTATCATAAAACGTTTTCAAGATAATGAATAAAATTATGAAATTTTGTATCTCTACTTCGATGTCACAAAACTCATTTTGTGCAACTGTTTTCAATTATACAAAATGCGATTTTGTACAACTGTTTTGGTATCTTTTACTTCTATCTGACAGAAAGTTGGTGCTACAGTTTTCATATATTTATTGAAAATATGACATGTCATTGGAATAAATTCATAACGAACTATTTAAATGCAATAAAGTAAGGTGACCAGAAGACGTACTGCATTTGGCAGTACAGTACTTCTTTTGGCAAGTCTGCACTGTCCAATTTTTGTGTACTACAATTGTATTACTATTCTTATAGGATGTACTGCCCGTACTACTTCCATACTATTTGAAAAAAATTTATTGAATGATTATAACAATGAATATGCATTTCAACGCTAATACTGAATCACCATAAACAGAACAGAAATTCGTATCATTTCAAGGGCGTTCACTTCACCAAAAGTTCGCCAGTTCGTTGGTATGACAAAGTCGGTCAGAGGCGGGAATTGATGCGTGGGAGCGAAATTGATGTGGTATTTTCCCCATGTTTTGAATGAAAACGATAAAATTTTAAAAACAAAATCATTCAAATGGAAAATAATCAAATATGTATAAAAATCACATTAAACTCTCTTCTATCTAATTTTTTGTACTACTACTACTTTGACGATCTATTAAAGTTATATAGAGGATTTACAACTCGAATGATAATCAATTTCAAAATCCTACTTATCAGAAAAAATCTTTAATATAAACAACCAATGTGAATAAATGTTATTTCAGGACATGTTTCCTTCTAGAAACTTTCCAAACGAGTGCATAAAAACGATGAGACGTCCGAAATAAAGAGTGGTAGATAGAGCGACCTGTCCGTTCCCGATAAATGAGTTGTGGAAAATAGCTATTAGCAAGCACCAACCAAAAAGAACCCTTCTGTTCCCCAAGAATGGATACCTAACACAAACATAGCGTTTTAAATTTATCTGTCTTTAAAACTGTCGATTCTTCGATTCGTCTATTTCACCACGCCAACTCTACCGAAGTTTGCTTAACCTTATTCACCTATACGATTCCCTTGATTCACCGCACTTCTGAAAGAATCCTGGCGCCTCTTTCGAGGGGCTGTGGTCGATATTCTTTTTCTGCTTGAATCTCAATTCAGCTTGTAAATTTTAGGGAAATGGGAATACATGGTCGAGGCAGCATTGAGAAATATTTGACTTGAGAAAAACGGATGTTAGTGGATCTAAAAAAATTCAATGGGTGGTACGAGACCTATTTACAGTTAAACTATCAACATAACCATGAAATTATAAGATTCAGTTCAATAATAATTTCACCGATTAGACAAATGGAATTAAAATTTAAATTAAAAGCAATAAATCGGTATGATTGTCTATTGATTACAAAATTTCGTCAAAACGCAAATTGAAGGTTATTATGCAAAATTATCGGAACTGACTCGAAATTGTTGCTGGGGACTAACTAGTGAAGGATGAGATGATGAGTCTTCTTTGTTTCGTCAGTGTTGAAGTTTGACAGAATACCGTAAATTTTCTGCACAAGCAATCGACTTCGCTTCGCTTCTACCAAATGCTTCGTTTGCTGTTTGGTTTCTAGCGTTAGTGATGGACCTAAGTCTAATTGACGGTGGTATATCACCGCACAAAATTCATTGAATCTTTTTTGAATCGACGTAAATCTTACCCCGTATATCATTCACGCATTTGCTTTAGATACCTACACATTCAGAAAATGCGGTCCTAAGCTAGCATACAGCTTTTGCTTCAAATCTTCGTGCAAGATGTTTCGCACTGCCCTTACTACCTTATACCACATATGTGCTTATACTATCCACAATAATCATTACCATGAATCTGTTACAAATCGTTTAGCTTAGTGGGACTTCATCATAGGAAATCCAACTTTTTTAATTCCATATCATAAACTTGAACACGGGAATATTGATTTATTACTGTCCATGGACCCGATCGCTTCAAAATTAATATCATTTTAGGGTTTATTTCATCTTGAGTGGACACATCTCAGAGCGGTCGTAAAACCAAAAAATCGAGCTTTTTTAATTTGCTATGACGGCTTGAGTCAAACGAGGGAGGTGCACCCTGCCCAATCAGGTTTGGTACCTACTTTTATTAATTGTTTAGTATTCAATATTATTCAAAGTGACAATATGTAAAAGAATTAATCTTTCCATATGGAATAATAGGTTATAATGATTGAAGTCCAATTCAATATTGCATCTTTTATCATTACCATTGATAAAAGATGCAATATTAAATTGGATTTCAATCATTATAACCTATTATTCCATATGGAAAGATTAATTCTTTTACATATTGTCACTTTGAAAAAAACGTCCAAATTTCTATTACAGGAATCTTTACTTGGAGACTTCAGTTGATGCTCGCAAGATCGAGTCACTGGTTTGTTTCATCCAAGTACCTAGTTCCTTACTTCCATCTATAAG
>JAUIMX010000507.1:0-11844 GCA_033557805.1 Phaenonotum sp. SLE1380
GTTTATTTACATTTTTAGGTTATAATCGGCGAAACGTCAACTAGATATGTCAATTTTTAGTTCAAATGAAATTGGATGGATTTCCGCAAGCCAAATATCTAGTAAATAGATGCTCTAAGTCAAGAGGTCATTCCTAACAAACTGAGTTATGTTTATTTCGATTTTTAGGTTATGATACTGCAAAACGTCAACACTAGAAATGTCATTTAGTAGTTCACTTAAAACTCGATTGCGAGTTTACAGAATACCGATTTCTAGGGGAATCTAGTGATTCGAAAAAAACTCGCTAATGATAATTACAGAATACGGCTCCAAACTTTTATTAACATGATCTGACAATCAACAGGTGTAAATTTTGAAACCAGTTTGATTTTATTATCATTGCTATGAATCTTGTCCAAAGAAATACATCTTTGAATGTTTAAAATATTCAAATCCCAATTATTTTGACCAAAATATCAAAAACATAAAACTCACATCGTTGTATTCAAAACGCAATGATTTTTCAACTCTCCAAAGAACTGCACTCCTAACAATCCATACAGTGACATAAAAAATAAGAAGAACAAAGTTACGTTGTAGATTTGTTGGCTGGAACGTCTGAAAATCAGAAAAAAATCAATAAAAATTTCGCAACTCAAATTATCAATTACGCACTTGAATATCTGGTTGATTCTGGATTTAGGCATAGAAAACTTCAAAAACACTCTCAGAAATCTGATCATAATCAAAGGCCTCGGCGCTCTCAGTATAGACAAATAGCTAGATTTTCTAACAACGCCAGCCATTTCGAAAATTTGCAGTATTACAGATATCCACAAGAAAAACACCATACTCGCATCAAACTGGCACCAGTGGTCTCTCAAGTACGGCTTCTCACCCTAAAATCAAACCGAACTCTTGAGAACCCCCGCAAACATCTCCAAACAAGGGTTGTGAGTAACGCCATCGATTTACATTTATAAAAATAAAACGGCAAATAAAATAATGCTGCAAATATGAGACAAATACTTAAAATGCACAGATCATGCCTTTTTGGAAAAGTGAGCACACATATATGTCAGGCTTTCAGTGGTGGGACACTACAGCATTGTTTTTAGAAAAATTGTGAAAGGCAGGTCTCTTTACTTCGTTACGGTTACAGAAATAAAACATTGGGCCCTTTAATACCAAACTCAAAAGATAAAAGGTGTATGCTTTAAAAATAAGTTTTTACTGGAAAAAACACTTTTCAAGCTTTAGTACAAGAGAGGCACAACAAGAACATTTTTCAGTTGAGACTTCGAGGGGCTAACAGTTATTCTCAATTTAAACTAAGTTCTGTTTAATCAAAACAAAAGTATGTGGGATAAACACTAAAATCTAGTCCAGAGCTACATACTCATACCCAAAAAAAAATGTGTTTGGAAACGTTCCGCAAAACTTTTGATGACCTGTGGCGGATTATGGCAAAAATATTAGGACTTCTTTGAAATACCATAATCTGGAATAACCCTATATAAAGCGGAAGGTTCAGTTGGGAAACCTAGAGAAATTGGGTTGAAAAAGGCCAACTTTGAAATCAAACAGATTGAGCTGAAAATTTGTATAAACCTTCATTTTGACATTTTGTCTCAAAAATCACGTATGGCTTCCTTTGATATTCAAGGTCAAAAATCAGGAAATTATGTTTTTTGGGAATATCTCCTTTCATTTGGCTCAAATTGTATTTGAGTTTATTACAAAAGTTATAGAGAATGAAGTTTCGTACAAATTATGTCTAAATATTTTTCACTAAAGTCAACCGTTTTCAAGATAAAGCGCGGCGCGCTGAGCGATGCATGCCATAGTGCTGTCAATCGCGAATCCCAATTCGTACTACGATTTTTTGGCATAATAATTCAGTAAATAATAGCTGAATTACTATTTCATATATTGTTATTTAATATTGCAAATAAATTAAATAGTATTTAATTATCTGCGTTCTTCCTATCAATGATAAAGTGATTGAGTGAATTATTTCAAACATATTTCAATTTTAATCTCATTTTAAGCAGAAAATAAGTTGAGAAAATATTTTTCTATAATATTTTTATTTACAAATTATATAATAATAAATAATAATGAATAAACTTCTATTTT
This sequence comes from Phaenonotum sp. SLE1380, assembly GCA_033557805.1. Taxonomy (NCBI): domain Eukaryota; kingdom Metazoa; phylum Arthropoda; class Insecta; order Coleoptera; family Hydrophilidae; genus Phaenonotum; species Phaenonotum sp. SLE1380. The sequence continues at coordinate 2,122 of JAUIMX010000507.1, forward strand.
TTCTCAATATTATTAAACTTCTTGGTTAGCCACAATGGGAGCCGGTTTTATTCTTCTTCATCTTCGTTTTCCTCTTACCGTCGCTCAACAATATCAGACTCATCATCGTCATCCTCCTCATTATCAATGACATCCATCTCCAAATCTCCAAAAATTTCAGGATCATATCTGATTTCTTCATCGATATCTTGCTGATACAACGAAGCATTGAAACATGCATGCCCATTACATTGGCTACCAAGGTAATGAACATTGTAATCCTCATTTGTGGCATCCAAAATGTGAACTATTCTTGCAGTTACAGAATATCACACTCAGCAGTTCTTCTGGAGCAGGTGGTGAAAATGTTGTTATCGGTTCCAGGGTGTCATTTTGTAGCATCCAACTCCATCCTAGGGGTTCTAAATCATTGTCTAACCAACTGCTGTACTTGTGGGTGAAACAGTTGCTAACTGCTCAGGCTTATTTAATTTTGTTGGCTTAATGAAGAAGATCATCAATAATCTCCCGAGATTTTGGAGCGTTAACAAAATGCGTGTTCCCAAATATGCAGCCCAAGTGAACGCGGTTACCCCCACCCCCCCACCCCTCTCCAACCATTCCTCATTGTTTTTGTTGTCAAACAACAGGCCATCTTAGTTTTGCTTGTATTTTTCTATTGACAAATTTCTTCATCCACAAAATATGTAACTCTGGACTAGACTTATAACAACCAAAAAAAAATACAAATTTTGCAACAGAAAAACTCAACAAATACATAGATACATACAGCCTTACCTGTACAGCCACTCTTCCATTTTCTTTTCTACCTAAATTATTGGCAGTCGAAATGAACCCAAAAAAATATTTGCAAAAATAATTGCGAAAATATTTTTTCGAGTCAGCTTTTTTTTAAGTAAAAAGTATTTTTAAAACATACCTCGGTGGTTTTCGTTAAGTGACTGATTTAACGAAAACAAACGGAACTAAAAAAATTGAATAAATACTATCAAATAAATTGGGCCGAAAAACAAAACTACGAAAATTTGAACAATTGTTTAACGAAAAATTACAAAAAACTGAACTGAATTCAGAGAAACACCCGCCAGCACCACACTAAAATAAATTCTTTTGTTTTATTGTGCGTTTCTTCTTTGTTTTTATCGTGCTTCATATGTTCAAAAATCTGAAATAATTGAATTATTGTTTTTTTCAATTCATTTTAAATCGATGCGATGGTCAATAGACTCAAACAGTGCGCTCCATATTTAGCAAGTCTACTACCAATGAAGCTGATTTTCAAACATCATTCTGCCTCTATTAATTTTTTATTTGAAAATTTTGTTTGCTTGAAATAAAAATACACAGTCAACTTTTGTAGTGAAAGATCTCTGTTCAAGTTGTGATTTTCAGTTTTTATCGATTTTAATCAAATAAATAAAAAAAATAAAAATTAAATACTGGGATAACTAAATTTACTTCTTAAGATTCTAACATGCTTACACTTTAGTAAGTTTTATTTTATTTATATCGATTCAATGCTCATATTTGTTGCCCTGCAACTTTGAAGAAGGCTCAAATAAAATCAGCCGAAACGTCAAAAGAGGAAATATTTTAATTTAGAAATCTCATAATCAAGAACCTCCAATCAATAATTATAATGATATAGTTCAGTCATTCAACGTGAAAATAGTGCCTTACCTCCGAAATCTGTAAAACTGCATCTATTGATTTGAAATTTTGACAGTAGCTCTAAAATTAATCCAGTAGCAAACCTGATTTAGTGTTGGTATACTCTTTCACTCTGGGGGTGTAGAAATTAAAAATAACTCCCGCATTCCAAAAATGGACTTATTCCAAGCAAAAAATGGAGAATAAAGATTTTTTGATAACCCAAGTTAATTAATTAATTAAATAACATTAAATAAAACAAAAGAATTTCTTTGTTTTTCTATAAGCTTCAATTTTGATAAGAATGATTTTTCCATAAAATGGTAAATTTTTGAGTTATTGATGAAAAACTGTTGAAAAGCGTGCTTCTTTTCGACATTTTCAATCGCGAATAATTCAGAAACTATTGGGTCGAAAGGAAACTTCATTCTTAATTTTTTGCTTAAAATTGCCGTATTTTTGGATTTTTTGTTTTTAAATTTTATTTCTAACCCTGAGAAAGGGTGGCATTCACCCCCAGAGAGAAAGCGCTAAGTCAGGTTTATTATTTGTGTCAAATTTTCAGTTTTTTTTCTTAATTGGGTGACGCTGATCTACAGCCGCCACCCTACGGCTCGGGATCGATGCCCATATATGCCATCCAACTTTATTCTACAGTTCTACTTCGATTGAGAGGAATATACTTGAAAAAGTTTTATTACCCTCAGCCAAATTCGAACCCGGGCCTAAAGATGCCGTAATAAACAGCTACCACGATAGAGTCGAGGCTCTGCCTACTACACCATACCTATCGGCAATTTTCAGATTAATCGATAGAGTTTTACAGATTTCGGAGGTGAATAATACAATACAATAATAATTTTAATACCAACTCGGCGTTCGAAGAATTACTGAAAATCACATCATCCATTCAAAGGGCCCTTCATTTGAATGTGTAGAACTTACAAGCAATCAAAATACTGTGAAATTAGTGTAAATATATCTACTAAAAGTGTATTATTTATATTGAGTTGAGTGACTAAGAAAAATTGATCTATTACTTACAAACTTTGGTAGATACCATTAATGTGAGAATCCGAAAAAACTAGGATGGGGGAAAGATCGAGCCAGATAATTGAGGAGGCACAACAATGTTTGAAAGATAACGAGAAGCTCTCATGAAAAAAATTACAAATGGTCCCCACTGGTTGAAAAAAATATTTTGATAAAGATAAAAGCAGACCCCCTAAGTCGATATTTGTCTAGTTTAAAAAGCAACAAACTCACCACATCAAAAGCCTTTGAGAGATCAACATTGATGCCGGCAGCATGTTTCCCCTCATTCAGTCCGGTATAAATTTGACACAAAATACTTTGTAGCGCAGTGAACGTGGATCTACCAGTTCGAATGCCATGCTGTACAAAAGTAAAAGTTAATAGATGATACTCTTACACCAGGGGTTCTTAAACTTTTGGTACGGGCCATTTGACACATAACACTTAGATATCTAAAGCACATTCAGAACGGACATACAACAACATTTCTAAAAACACCTTTAGATACAGTTGAACAAAGAGAATTTGCGAAAGAAAAAACCTTCGAAAAATGCTTCCAATCGTGAGAGCACTTGGCCAGTTCCACCAAAATCTTTTGGAACATTGGATGTAACAACACCAATAAGTATTTACTGAAGAATATACAAGGAGTACAGCTTAAATCGATTTAAATTGCACTGTTAGCTGCCGTATATAGGCAACCAAAGATACCTAAAATTATGTACTCGTGGGTAATAAAAGTCAACACCGTTTGGTTGTACTGTTTTGGATTTTCGAATGGTTATGGGTGGATTTCTTTTGAAGAATCTTTGGATTCAGTCCAATAAAATTGTGTACTTCATTTAGGTTTTCCACCCACTGAAATGCTATTCTATGCAGTTACTTCACTGTTAAACCATGAAAGTGGTTACTCAACAGTAAAACACGTTCTGATAACAAATTTTCTTGCTCTAAGTTTCCTAATGTATAAATGTATATTGCATAAAACTTATCATTCTTTATTCTCCTCTATAAGTACGAGGGTGACTCTTATTACCCCAATGGTCGTTATCGAATATATTTTGAATTGTAACATGAACAACACCAGATATCATTCGAATGATTTATTACCATCCAAGATCACTTCATGTTCTATGTTGTAACATTGATTCAACAACGAAAATCACAAATATTTGTACTTGGGGAGCAGTTTGTTGTTCCGGAAAATGTATAGTGGAATCAAATGGCACCTGTGTCTCCCCTGGTGACGTGGTCGCTACTAATGGTTAGTAGTGGATGGTTGCGAAAAAGAGGTACTAACGCAGATCCAATGCAACATAGATGTATTTTGAATTGGACTTCGTTCCGTCTATTTTGAATTGACCCTCATTGCCCAGTGACTCCCATTCCCCGATCTACCCTGCGTAACAACCTAATTTTGAAATTGCTCAAAATATACGGTTACAAAAAGGGATAGAAATTTAAAAAAAAACTTTAAGCCAAATATTCTCAACGCATTGATTGGTAGAACCGGCCATAGGTATTTGAATTAGCAATTTGAGAAATTTTTTGAGCACCTTTGTAAAACTGTAACAAAGAACATGCTGTTTGAACAATCTGAAAGTCCAAAGAGTCCTTTTCGATAAATGTAAAGGATTGCTAGTTTTCAGTATCAGAAAAGTAAGGAAAAATGTCGATAATTTGAAGAAAAAACCAGCCATTCGTGAAGGTTTGTTACGGGCCAACCATTTCTGGAAAAGTGCGGCCTAATACCAACATTTAAGAACCTCTGTATCTCTATCGAAACAAGAATGGCTTATTCAAGGTAGTGTGGAAGCAAGTCCGAGATATTTTGGACAAAACATTGAGTTAAGTAGAATCGGTGTGTTGACACATAGGCAGAAATAAATAAAACCATATAGCACACAAACTTCGGAATATTGTTTAAATCTGTAAAACTGTATATAGGTTGTTAATAAAGCAAGGCACCAAACATTGAAAGCAGATTCAGTGCTTCAAAGTATAAGGAAAAAATCATACAGACATGTTTTCCCAAAATTCATCGTTAGAGCGCTACGCGCTTTCAAAGATGGCGAACGAAAACTGGTTGTTACTAAATATTCCTAAAACCAGTTTCAAGGCGCCATTTTAGCAAATTTGTAGCGCCATAAGAATTCTTTTGCGGACAGATTTTTATATGAACTTTTCCTAATGTTTTAAACAAATAAATCTGCTGTGAAAAATGGCCTTTGTTCTTTGTTTTATTAGAGAGTGGATCAGGTTTTTTTTTTATAAAAATTTAAATTTAACGTTTCGATATCACTGATTGGGTCTTTTCGAAAAAGATCGTACATCTAAAAACATGGCTACCGTCAATATTGGATATAGGGAATTTTAGGAATACAGTGTGTAGTGACGTAGTTTTAGAACCTTCTCGCCTTGAAAATATCCCACGCAATTGTGGACAAAACGTCGGCAACTGACAATGTCTATACACGGTGAAGTTAGTTCAAGACCAGCTGATGACTGAGTTTATTTGATTGTAATTCTCGGTCATTGAAGGGTTAGAACCGTAGGTTGGAATAGATATAAATCAAAGAAAATACAAGTTAACAAAAGAACAAATTATATGATAGGATGGAGGAGTATTGTATTGAATATTTGGTCCCTTGTTTCATCAACACCCTGTATAGAGGTAGAGAATTTGTTTAAAAAAGTTTCAAGTTAAACTTGTTCATGCAGATGGTTTAAAATCTTAGTCTTTACCAGCTCAACATTGATCATAAACATTTAGGTGAACTCCACTATATCACATATTTGTTATATTACCCTTAGAATTCCACGAATATGCATTTTGGCAATCATTTCGGCAGTAAATAGAAGTGTTACGATGGAATCACAACAAAATGTTATGTATCTCATAGGAGGTATTTTCTCGAAAGTTTTTGGAGTGTTACAGCTTACTGATGCCAGACTGATAAGGGCACAGAGTCTCATCATTCTCCTCACCCAGCGCTACAGAGAGAATTCATACATTTTTTAACATTATTATTCACAATTAGAGAGAAGTGTTCTTCATTTAGGTCATAATCTTGAATCATATTCTTCTGATCAATAGTCAAAATTTAAAGCCGAAATGAAAAAAAATCATCGGCCGGTGAGCGATGTAAAGGTAATTTTATCGATTAAATATCAATACATGTGATTGGTGGTCATTAGAACCATCGCGCACGCGCACTGACCATCTATCATTTAAGCAAATCTAATTTCTTACAATGTGGTGCGAATTGTTTGTTTACCTATGCGTCTTTAGTTTGAGATTCAGAATTTAATTTGAAAAATGGCTGATGCTAATGTTTCCGACTCTTCCTCGCTTTCTTCCGATGAAGAAGCACTCAACGTTTTGAGAAGGGAAAGCGTATTTCGGGAGAGAAGCAACCCCTTGGTAATCTATGATGAAATTAACTTTGGAGAGCGTTTTAAAGTAGACCGGCCACAGAAAGAAAACGTTCAATTTTCTACCACGACTTTGTGTTTGTTTCTAAGATTTGTTTCAATTTTACTGTAGGGATCCTGAAACATCTGTCTCAAATTTAGGAATTGACTTCAGCACCTCTGCAAGTTGTTTCTCCTGAGCGATTATTCAAAATGAACAGTTTTGATTAGTTCTACAGGAGAGCCATCTGTTATTTGATACATGGAAATTTCTTTCAATAAAAAGCGTGCAAATCACGATACACACAAAACAGTATGTCTGCACCGAAACCCTAATTCGTCTTTTTCGCGCATGACGTAAGGGTTGATCATTATCGGTCTAAACTACTTCTACTAGGTTACAATACGACAGTCATTTTTGCGAACTAAAGATGAGAAAAAAAAAACGGTTCATATTCAAGATATTAATTACCGCCTCAAGAGTTGTTTGTAACATGTCAGGTTATTGTTTGAGAATCTGTCAAAATTGACGTTTCTCAATTATAACCTCACGTAAATCTGCCCAATGGCATACCGTTTTGCGTGTATCGTGGTGCAAGTGCGAACTAATGACATTTGAAATAGTTTCATCGATACTTATCGCCGACAAGAAATTCATTCGAACACACCAATCACATATATCGATGTTTGATCGATAAAATTGCCTTTACATATATCGCTCACCGACCTATATCGATGCTTTATACACACTGGCCTTAATGAGATTCTTTTCCTCTACTCAATTTTTTTCAACATTTTTTATGTTTCTTTATATGCATTGAAAAATATAAGTATGGATTTCCCAGCCCCAAATGAAGAATACTTCTCCCAAAAAGCAAAAAAATCGTAGCGCATTTACCTTATTGACCCAATCTATGTCAGCGCTTTCATTGAAAGCCTCCTCTGGACCATAGTCGGCCATGACAGGCTCACCCTTAAGACTCTGTTTCCGTCCCAGCATCATATTGTCAGTCTTTTTGGATTTGGCACCTATTTTGGATCTATTAGTTTGCTATTTACCTGCAAATCCAAAATATCCCCAATTTTCAAACCGCCCAAAAATCATGCAAAAGTTTTTCTGCAATTCGACTCACCTTTTTTATAAAATATTTTGTATTTCTGCATTTTTAGAATGCAGCGGATGTCCATAGTGCCAATTTTGATGGGTATTTCTTTCCTCTCCAACGGTGGAACTGCTTCCGCCGCTGTATCTAGGACAAAGTGATCCTGATCCTGCCGGAGCAGCAAGCAGGTCCTTGTCCGATCAATACTTCTACCAACTGTCATTTAATGCTCGCCTTGAATAAATAAAACTGATCAGTAAGACCACCTACAAAAACAAGCCAACAGAAAAGTATAATAAACAACAGATTTCGAATACATTGCATTATTTTTATACTACGAAAGTAAGTTGGTAATTTACCTGTAGACTAGGCAACACATGTTACACTTGCTCATGCAGCTTGAGTTACCGGTTTACGCATCTTAACACATCGACTCCGTGGCGCAACGGTAGCGCGTCTGACTCCAGATCAGAAGGTTGCGTGTTCAAATCACGTCGGGGTCAATCAATTTTTTTTACTTTATTTCAATAATAAAATATATTTAGTATCGATTGAAGGAAGGAAGCAATTACGTAATTATTTGAACGCGTAAATAGGTCGATTTTAATTCAAATTTAAAAAGTACATCCATATTTTCACTATCAAAGTAGGTAGGAATTTTATCGGAAAGAATTTCTTGAAAAGCCGCTTTATTTTTCGTAATTATTATTCAGAAATGAACCTACTTACGTTTTTAACATGAATTTTCAGAATATAAAGGCTAGTTGGTGCCCTGCTTGGGCGTTAGATAGAAATTTTATGAACTACTACGAACTAGTGAAAATGTTACTTTGGATTAATTTATCTGTTTTTACAATTCTGATTCTCATGATTCAAGTTACTAAAGAAGAATCAGGTAATTATTAATTTAAATTTTTTAAATTTTAAGTAATTATTGAATATACAGGTGTCCCATTTATTCGAATATTTCGAAAACAAAGTAGAAAAATGACTGTCAAAAGGTCCTTTAATGTTTGAGAGGCATATTTTAAAATTAGTTTCAATTATACAGGATGTTCCGTTAATACTGAACCAGTACCTAACACAATTTTTGAAAATGGAATCTCAAAATTAGTGTTCGAAAATTGACCGTTTTCGAGATACTTTGTATTGTTTAGAAAATTTCCAATTTTCAGACATTACTTCGTTTCCTTGAATGGCCCACATTTGGAATAGAAAATTTGTTTATGAGAACTGAATTACGGTTTGCGGGTCAGAATGACATTAGTTCTGTGTCGTTATTTTTCAATTCCAATTTAGTTGAAGCTTCTCTATACCTATCTTGTGAATTTGCAGGTTTTGTGAAAAATAACTACTTTTCAAGGTAGTTGATAAATGGGACGCTTGTAGATATAAATATAGATATAAATAGATAGTATCTCATTAGCTATCTCATTTCTTCTGAAAAACAGCACAAGACATCGTTGCCTTTTTTCTAAATTTGATCAATGCTGATTTTACAAACCTTAGAAAAATATTTTGGAATTATCAATTAGATTTGTTTTGAATTTTATTCTGTAGAATATTATCGTTTTTTTTGTATATTTTCAAAAGTTTCAAGATATTTGGTCATTATTTTAGTGCTTATTTTTATTTATTTTGTTGATAACGTTTTTAGTGAGTAATTTAGGTATCATGTTGATTATAATTTTTATGTTTAGTGTCAATTTTTTCCGAACTAAATAATAATTTGAAAAAATATTTTATATGGCTATACAGGGTACTTTGAATTGTTTGCGTTTGAGGTGTTTCTTCGATATTTCTAGGCTATAGTGAAAAAATTTGCTCAGATGTCGATTTTCAAAAATAGCTGAATGGTCAAAACCTCACCCATCATTTTAATTGGTTTGGGAGATGTAGTGCATTTGTAAATTTAGTTTTTTCCCAATTTCGACAACCTTGAATAACTTTTCCGTTTTTGTGATTATACTTTTCTTTATTTTCATTAGCAAGATCTCGTATTTTCACATTAAAAAAAGCATATTCCTTTCTCAATAAGAATGATAAAAACTTCAAAATAATCCAAAATGTTCCCAGTTGCGTGTGGATTGATATCTGTTACCAGAAATATTAAACTATTCCCTAACGATTTTTTAATATACGATTTTGTAGAAATGAATTTTTGTTCTCTTTCGAATTTTCGCAATTCAAATGAAAACAAATAGATTTTCGGTGAATAACGCTGTTTTTTTCCTTTAATTGATTTATATAGCGCCACTTTTTTCGCACATCAGACCTATTGGGTAGAGATGGGACAAACTGTTACTTTTGTGGAACAGGTTCCATCGTTCCAGTGACAAGTTGGTAATTGGTTCCAATAACCTATATTATTTTTGGAACAGTGTTACACATTTATCGCGTCTGTGTTTATATGTATGTTACTAGCGTAACGCTGTTATGCAGGTATCAGGGAACGGGCCCAATTCTCGAATCTATGCGACTATTAACGTAACGCTGGTATTATCTGTTATAACAGGTATGG
>JAUIMX010000508.1:0-11836 GCA_033557805.1 Phaenonotum sp. SLE1380
ATGGCGTAGTATATAATTCTGAAATTTCAAAATTTTATTGGAACCACTTCCCCCTATACTTTTAGTGTAGGCTCGAGCTGAGACACCCTGTATGTATAGGAAGAATCAAATTGAATGGAAATACTTACGATCCCTGCAAATATCACCATTCACGCATGAGCCATTGGCAATTCTGTAGAATCCTTGTTTGCAGTAACATTTGGCAACATAGCTCCTTTGACAAACAACTTCATGTACGCAGTCGAAACAAGTGCAATCGTTACCATCTTCTCTGAATTCTTCATTTTTGGGACAAACTGGACACTCTGATTGTAGAATACATGTACTTCTGTCATCATCAGTTCTTTTCATGTAGCCTGGAGCGCAATCACAACCCATTTGACAGAATCTGTCAGGAACCGGAACAGAGTTGTTACAACTGGCCAATTTCTTGTTCCTGCATTTGACCAAAATTTCGCGATCTCCGCACACTGAAATCATCAATTTATTGAAAAAATTATTACGAATTCAACAGAACGTTGCTGCTTTACATGGAGGACAGTCCTTAGGTAGCACACACTTCTTTGTCATCCTGTCATAAACGTAGCTATCGATACAGTTACAAAATGGCTGACAGCTGGCAGTATTTGGCATGAACGGATTCATATCATCACAAGTCCTCCTGTAAATAGCTAACCCGCATTTTATGTAATATGAGTTGGGATCACACTTTTTACAAAGTCCTGGAAGTAAATTCAATTAATTGGTAATGATAGTCATTGTACGAAGAATAACATACTGTCTTCACACTCATCGTAGGTCAAACATTGTCCGTTTTCATCCCTAGTGCAACCATATTTACAATAACATCCTGGAACTTGTTGGACTCTGCAATCAGATGTCTTATAATTTTCGCAGGAGCTGCAATTTTGACCCCCTGTCGTGAATTCCTCGTTGGGCCCACATTCTGAAAACAAATATTTCCCAACTTACAATGTGGAATAAAGTTGGGGTGAGGTGACAAGTTACATAAGTTTTTTGTCTAGAATCAAAATATGTGGTAATTCTATTTAAAATAACAAATTTGACAGTCATTTCCGGTAAAACCGAAAGTGGCAGGATAATGAAAATGTCTTAAATTGAAGTACTTCCAGTAGGATAATAGATTGGAGTTGAATGAAACTGCACGTACCTCTTTATTTTATTCATTTATCGGCTGAATGGTTTCGAGGTTATTACCTCATCCTCAGAGCCCTCGTTGAAATTGTTTAAAATTAATAAAGAATAACATGGATTAAATATTTTCTTATAGTTTCGTGGTATACGCAAGAGAAACGTCATAAAATGTTTTATTGTGAAAAACCAGATGCTTAAACCCCTAGTAACACAATTTCATTTTAAAATGATGATGGGAACGTTGAATGAACGCCTTACGTGAGACAAAGGTAAAGAACGATACCCTCAAAGAAAAAAACTCATTAAAAAATATTCCATATCCTCAATGAGCAGATTGTAGACGTTTTAAAAAAAGGTAGAACCGAAATATCAGAATAAATTTGAAGCTAGAACAATTGGGAGAAATTTGCATAGTGTCGACCTGTTTTTGTATTATTGAGGTTTCATTTGTTACTGATTATGTCATTATATACATTTCACTTATCTAAATTAATTGCCAATTCAACCGAGTGAATTTGTTATGATTGTTCTAGATTCAAATATTTATTGTTGGTTCTTTTTTGATGATTAAAGTTCTGAAATATTCTCTATATTTTCTATTGGGTTATCTTCTTTGAGAGTATAGTTCTGGATATGTTGTTTTTGGTGTAGAAGCTACTCAATTCAACTCATAATATGCACGTACAATTTCAAGGCTTACTATGTTCATACATATTTTGTGACATTATTGGGAATACTTCGACAGTTCTATCACAAATGTCATATTTTTTTTTATTCGACTGACAAGTAAATGGTAACTATTCACAAGTTGATGAAAATATAGGTGAATACTGAAAATAAATTATTTATTGTAGTTTGTTGTCAATCAAACAGTTTTAGTGGAAAAGTCAATAAAATTTATTTATTCTAATGATCCATAGCCGACTATCTCGAGCAAACCACAAGATATGAATTTTTAACTTTATTTAACGGGCGTGAAGTGATCCACGTTCATGGCTAGACGCGGTTCGTGTCCTTGCTAAAATATCGGCCGGATGTACAAAAGTTTCTAACACCAAATTTCGTTGAAATTAAGTACTTTAAAACGATAGATTATCACATCTTGATGGGGTTGACGACTCGAACATTACTTTTTTTGATTACCTTCGTGGGGATGAGCATTTAGCGGTCACTGTACTGAAAAAATTGAGTTTATCGTTACACAATGTCATAAAAAACACTTCATATCTACTCCTTTAGCGTTCTCTCAAAATTGAGCGTGTACCCCGTGATGGAGGACTCCCTAAGGTGTACCAACCCACAAAAATTATTCCAATCATAGCTTCGGAAATAGTCATCCACGGTCATTTTTTATCAACTTAATGACTGTTCCTTATACACAATGCGTTAGAAAAAAATTTATATCTACCCTTTCGATGTTTCTCTCATAATTCGGCTTACACCCTGTGATGGGGTACACCCTATGTTGTACTAACTCACAAGAATTAATACAATCTTAGGGTGTCCTCCATAACGGGGTGTGAGCTGAATTTCGAGAGAAACTTCGAAAGGGTAGATATGAATTTTTTTCTAACGCATTGTGTATAAGGAACAGTCATTATTTTGAAAAAAAAATGACCAGTGGATGGCTATTTCCGAAGCGATGTTCGCAATCATTCTTATGGGGTGGTACTCCTTAGAGCAGCGTTTCTTAATATTTTTGATAAGTGGAACCTTTTTAGTAGTCACTTCTATTGTGGAACACCTGGTTTCTTACAATAGTATGCTTTTAATGTGATATTCTGTGAATGGATTATGTTCGCAGAACCCCTAAGTGATCTCTACGGAACCCCGGGGTTCCGAGGAACACAGTTCAAGAAACGCTGCCTTAGGGTGTCCCTCAACACGGGGTGTGAGCCGAATTTTAAGAAAAACGTCGAAAGGGTACATACAATTTTTTTCCTAACGCATTATTTTGATAAAAAATGACCGTGGATGGCTATTCCCGAAGCTATGTTCGCAATCATTCTTATGGGGTGGTAGTCCTTAGGGTGTCCCCCAACACGAGGTGTAAGCCGAATTCGGAGAGAAACGTCGAAAGGATAGATATAATTTTTCTTCCAACGCATTGTGTATAAGGAACAGTCATTATTTTGATAAAAAATGACCGTGGATGGCTATGTCCGAAGCGACGATTGCAATCATTATAGGGTGGTACACCTCAGAGTGTCCCTCAACACGGGGTGTAAGCCGAATTTTGAGAAAAACGTAGAAAGGGTAAATATAAATTTTATTCTAACGCATTGTGTCTAAGGAACAGTCATTATTTTAACAAAAAATAACCGCGGATGGCTATTTCCGAAGCGATGTTCGCAATCATTCTTATGGAGTGGTACACCTTAGGGTGTCCCTCAACACGGGGTGTAAGCCGAATTTTGAGAAAAACGTCGAAAAGGTAGATATAAATTATTTCCTAACACATTGTGTATTAGGAACATTCATTATTTTGATAAAAAATGACCGTGGATGGCTATTTCCGAAGCGATGTTTGCAATCATTCTTATGGAGTGATACACCTTAGGGTGTCGCTCAACACAAGGTGTAAGCCGAATTTTGAGAGAAATATCGAAAGGGTAGATATAAGTTTTTTTTCTAACGCATTGTGTATAAGGAAGAGTCATTATTTTGATTAAAAAAATGACCGCGGATGGCTATTTCCGAAGCGATGTTCGCAATCATTCTTATGGAGTGGTACACCTGAGGGTGTCCCTCAACACGAGGTGTATGCCGAATTTTGAGAGAAACGTGAAAAGGGTAGATATATATTTTTTTCATAACGCATTGTGTATAAGGAACAGTCATTATTTTGATAAAAAATGACCCTGGATGGCTATTTCCGAAGCGACGATTGCAATTATTTTTATGGGGTAGTACACCTCAGAGGGTCCCTCAACACGAGGTGTAAGCCGAAATTTGAGAGAAACGTCAAAAGGGTAGATATGAATTTTTTTATAATGCATTGCGTAGAAAGAACAGTCATTATTTTCATAAAAAATGACCGTGGATGGCTATTTCCGGAGCGATGTTCGCAATCATTCTCATAGGGTGGTACACCTTAGAGTGTCCCTCAACACGGGGTGTAAGCCGAATTTTGAGAGAAATGTCGGAAGGGTAGAAATAATTTTTTTATAACGCATTGTGTATATGGAACAGTCATAAATTTGATAAAAAATGACCGTGGATGGTTATTTTCGAAGCGATGTTCGCAATCATTCCTATAGGGTAGTACACCTTAGAGTGTCCCTCAACACGGGGTGTAAGACGAATTTTGAGAGAAACGTCGAAAGTTTTTTTTTTCTAACGCATTGTGTATAAGGAACAGTCATTATTTTGATAAAAAATGACTGCGGATGACTATTTCCGAAGCGATGTTCGCAATCATTCTTCTGGAGTGGTACACCTTGAGGTGTCCCTCAACACGGGGTGTAAACCGAATTTTGAGAGAAATATCGAGAGGGTAGATATAAATTTTTCTTCTAACGCATTGTGTATATGGAGCAGTCATAATTTTGATGAAAAATGACCGTGGATGGCTATTTCCGAAGCGATGATTGCAGTCATTTTTATGGGGTGGTACACCTCAGAGTGTCCCTCAACACGGGGTGTTAGTCGAATTTTGAGAGAAACATCGAAAGGGTAGATATAAATTTTTTTCTAACGCATTGTGTATAAGGAACAGTCATTATTTTGATAAAAATGGCTATTTTCGAAGCTATGCGAACATCTCATTCTTATGGGGTGGTACACCTGAGGGTCTCCCTCAATACGAGGTGTAAGCCGAATTTTGAGAGAAACGTCGGAAGGGCGGATATAAATTTTTTTCATAACGCATTGTGTATAAGGAACAGTCATTATTTTGATAAAAAATGACCGTGGATGGCTATTTCCGAAGCGATGTTCGCAATCATTCTTATGGGGTGGTACTCCGAAGCAACGAATGCAATCATTTTTATGGGGTGGTTCACCTCAGGGTGTTCCTCAACACGAGGTGTAAGCCGAATTTTGAGAGAAACGTCGAAAGGGTAGATATAAATTTTTTTCATAACGCATTGTGTTTAAGGAACAGTCATTATTTTGATAAATAATGACCGTGGATGGTTATTTCCGAAGCGACGATTGCAATCATTTTTATGGGGTGGTACACCTCAGGGTGTCCCTCAATACGAGGTGTAAGCCGAATTTTGAGAGAAACGTCGGAAGGGCGGATATAAATTTTTTTCATAACGCATTGTGTATAAGGAACAGTCATTATTTTGACAAAAAATGACCGTGGATGGCTATTTCCGAAGCGATGTTCGCAATCATTCTTATAGGGTGGTACACCGTAGAGTGTTCCTCAACACGGGGTGTAAGTTGAATTTTGAGAAAAACGTCGGAAGGGTAGAAATTAATTTTTTTTATAACCCATTGCGTATAAGGAACAGTCATTATTTTGATAAAAAATGACCGTGGATGGCTATTTCCGAAGCGATGTTCGCAATCATTCTTATGGGGTGGTACACCCTAGCGTGTCCCTCGGTACGTGGTGTAAGCTGAATTTTGAGAGAAACGTCGAAAGGGTGAATATAATTTTTTTTTCTAACGCATTGTGTATAAGGAACAGTCATTATTTTGATAAAAAATGACCATGGATGGTCATTTCCGAAGCGACGATTGCAATAATTCTTATGGGGTTGTACACCTTAGGGTGTCCCTCAACACAAGGTGCAAGCTGAATTTTGGGAGAAACGTCGAAAGGGGAGATATAAATTTTTTCTAACGCATTCTGTATAAGAAACATTATGTTGATAAAAATCGACCGTGGATGACTA
This sequence comes from Phaenonotum sp. SLE1380, assembly GCA_033557805.1. Lineage (NCBI taxonomy): Eukaryota > Metazoa > Arthropoda > Insecta > Coleoptera > Hydrophilidae > Phaenonotum > Phaenonotum sp. SLE1380. The sequence continues at coordinate 6,006 of JAUIMX010000508.1, forward strand.
TTTCCGAAGCTACGATTGGAATAATTTTTGTGGGTTGGTACACCTTAGGGTGTCCTCCATCACGTAGTACACGCTCAATTTTAAGAGAATGCTGAAGGAGTAGATATGAAGTTTCTTTTATGATATTGTGTAACGATAAACTTAATTTTTTCAATACAGTGGCCGCTAAATGCTCATCCCCACGGAGTAATCAAAAAAGTATTGTTCGAGGCGTCAACCCCATCAATATGTGATAATCTATCGTTTTAAAGTACTGAATTTCAACGAAATTAGATGTTAGAAAGTTTTGCACATCCGGTCGATATTTTAGCAAGGACACGAACCGTGGCTAGCCACGAACGTGGATCACTTCACACCCGTTTTTATTCATTATCTCAGTAATGGGAATTTTTTGGTATAGATAAAAAAAAGTGTGCAATCAAACGTTACACACGGCTCATGAGGAAACAATATACCGTATAAAATCATTTCAATGTTGTGTATCTAGAATGCCATGACTTTAATACAAAAGTTTTCAATATCAAATTAACTTCAATTGTCTGTTGAGTAAATGTGTAGAATTTCATTTCCAGATAATAAGTATCTCCAGCGCATTTTATATTTTTCATAACAGTATTTTTCCCGGTAAATCTATAGAAAAAAAAATTAATAACTTCAGGAGGGAAATGCTAATTTTTATATTGTTGGAAAGGTATTTTCACAAGGAACTAAAATATGTACCTCTGATATGACTATCCCTAGTGAGTGAAGAAAAATGGCGTCACTTACGGTAAAATCGGAAGTGTTTCAAGCTTGAATATAATATTTGCTCCTAAGAAATGTTTGGTCACTCTTCATATACTTTTGGTGGCCCAATTAGAATGAACATCCGATTCCTTAATTGAAATCATTGAAAATTTTGTTGTTTTGTTTTTTAAACAGGGGAGAGGACATACAACAATTGTTTTTAGATAGTGCATGAAAACATAATAACAATTTGTTGAGACTTGCATTGTTCTATTTCTTACCGTTTATGAACTGTTGATTTTTTTCTGAAATTCCTCATATTATGGGGTTTCACATATTCAATCAGTTTTTCTGTAGAAGTTTTCTTATTGCATCTTCAAGATAATTGAATTTTCTGAACATGCATACATTAAGTAGGGATAAAATTCATGAAGGAGCATGCAATAAATTTTTGACTGCATAATTTCAAATGCCAAAACCTTCACGTTTTCAAACGGAATGATGTATTTTTTCCTATGTAATATACAATTGAAAGTACTACTTATCAATTTGATGTTGAGCATTTTTAAAGAGAACCTCACAGTTTTTGAATTATTTTCAAAAAGCTAGTAAATTAAATTATTAAATTATTTTTGCCACGGTTGTAGAAAGATTGGAACTCTAATTATTGAAACCGTATCTGTAAGAAATCTGATTATGTGGCCAGTATTATGACAAGCTTACAGTTTCGCGAAGGAATAAGTGGAATTTAACGAATTTTTATTCCAATAAGTAAAATAAACTGTGGTTCTGTGGAGTATGTACTTTACACATGACGTCGGTTGTTTTGTTTTTGTAGTTGGGATCAAGAGAATTCCAGAACGACGATTAATTTTCTTACGTTAACATCTGCTATTCCGATTTTTCGCTTGCGATGATTGTTTCAAAATCGGTGACGTTAATTTCAACATATCAGAATACACTCCCTGCAGGACAGCCGGCTAATCTCGCATTTCATAAAACTTTTGGGCGTAAATTAATAACCCTCTCTTATCGGATGATGCTTTGGTTGCCTATGGCACAGACGTGTTTCCTCAATATTTGCTATTTCCAGTTTTATGAGAAAAAGAGTTTTTTCGATTTTACTTTTTGAGTGGCAACAGGAAGGTTTGCACCAAATATAATTTTGGGAAAATATCAATGCGTTTTGTGCAGTTAAAGCCAATTGTGGTGCTGAAATTTTGTTAATTTAACCAGCAAGGTGTTGTTATTGTTTTTGGGAGAGGGGAATGTTGGGTTCCTTGAGTATTTCTTGCTATTTTTTTTCTTTCAAATTGCGGAATTGGTTTTAGCCTTTTTTGCTATCTTGCAGAGTTCCCTCTGTTGGTTTTGAGCAATGGTCGCTAGTATTTTACGCATGTGTCCTTAAATTTACGATGGTCTATTGCATTGTCAGGTGTTGTTATATGTATATTTTGTCGTGAAGAATGGTCAATTTAATATTTTTTTCTGATCGGTTTCAAGACATTACTGTGATTTTGTAGCTTTGTTGTTTCGTACCACGTTTTTTATAGAATGATGATCTTTTTTCAATTTAATGATATGCTGTGAAGCGTACAGTCGTGATTGCGTTTGTCTCCAAATAAGTAATGTATTTTTTGCGATACGACTTCCGGACAAGAGGAAGGGGTTGAATTTGATTACTGATTTGTACTTTTGTTTTTTTTTGATCTGCGCTACGATACTTTGTCAGTGAGAATTATACTATTATATTATTAAAATTTTTCTGTTGTCTTTTTGGGGTACAAGATTTTTTTGTTACGTTAATTTCAGATTGGATAATACCAAGGGACAAACTATTTTTTTTCTATACTCCCTGTATACTTTATTAGATAATGGAGAGCGTTACAACGTTGCAATAAAAGTTGCGAAGATACTAGTTTCAGTTTCATCGGGGTTCATGTCTATCAACATCATGAGCGTATGAGACCATGAGACAGACTGAGAAATAATGCTGCGGATCTACCAAAATCAGTATCAATAACAGTATCCCAGCTCTTTTCACTAACGTTGTTCTAAGATCGGAAAATTAGGATTCGCCATCATTGCCTATTATTCCAAGTTTGTCGACCTAAAGTTGCGTTCACATATCCGCCAATCATTGCTCTGCTCTTTGAACCGAACAGCCATCCACGCACTATGCAGAACTTGGTACTTTTGCAATTAGCTCCAGAAACTGCGCTTCGAGCCGAACATCGCGTACCCATGAATTGCCCCCAAATTCGCCCGCTCCAAAGAAATTGTACATCGAGATCACAGTTTATCAACATATGATTGGTTAAGGTGAAGGTTCTACTTGTATAGTATTTCAATTAAATTATGTGCAATTGATTCCCATGGTTATCAGGTTGAAAACAAATGAATAATTAACAGAATTTTTTTCATTTTTTTAAAGAAGCTCCGTCCTGCGTGGGCGATTTTGAAGTGAGCGACAGCGACTGCGAAAAACAAAGCGATTTCGACGCGACCGCGGAAATCATTGTGATTTTCTTGTCGCGGTTGAATCGCCTACGCAGAACAGCTTCATTTCAACACATGCATTTGATAAAATCGCTTGTCGCAGTCGCTCGCTTCAAAATCGCCCACGCAGGGCGGAGCGTAAGCAGCCTGTTTCACGATTACAATTTATCAAAAAAAAATTGAATTTGAGGGTGGTACCTGTATAGCAGGGGTGGCCAACAAGTCGATCGCGATTGACCGGTCGATCGCGGCATCAATTTTGGTCGATCGCCTGCCATCCCTCAATCATTGGTGTATTTCTGTATTAATAAAGGTAATTGTAAGAATAAAACTAGAACACCAACCTTAACAATATTTATTCGATGTGCATTCTACAAAAGTTATAGATCGACTGCCTTCCAAATTAATATTGAAACCTAATAAAACTAAACATCGAGGGCTCCAGAAAGTCGTAAATTCCAGCCGGCTTCCTGTGAATCGTGTGTTCACACCAGGGATGTTGCGGACATCCGCATCCGCAATTGCATTCGTATCCGCATCCGCATTTGTTGATGCAGATATTCATGCGGATGCAGATGTAGTGTAGCTCGGTACACGAAAGAAATCGAGGGGGCGGCAAAACAATTAATTGACCAATAAGTGGTTTCGTTAACAAGATCAGACGTGTTTGTTATTGTTTATCATGTCATCCGAAATTGGTCCGATACAACAAAAAAAGAACACATTGTTCCTTGAAATATGTATATAGTTTATTTTCAAAAAATCTGCTATAACTTTTAGAAAATGAGCAGTAGCGGAACTAGATCGGTTGGGGCCCTGGGCGCAGAAATAAAATTGCCCCCCTAATTAAGTTAGGGAAAATAAAAATACGTGTTAATTAATATGTACTACGAAATAATCAATATAACAATATTAAAATGTATTTTATATTTTTTATTGATTAAACGGTTTTATTTATAAGTTTCAGCCAGATCTAGAATCTAGAATCTAGTCGCCTAAAAACTAATGCGGTTAATGCTACGCGCCCTCGCTATCTCCTACTGTCAAACCGTTTATTCTACGAGGCTCGTCTAAATAGTTTCGCCTTCTTAGGGCATCATCAGAATGTTACAAACTAAAATAAACGAAATATAAATGGAGAAAAATGTTTACAACGGAAAAAACCGAACATACCTTGAATTTCTTTTTGCTATCAAAGGTTTTTTTTTAAATTCCCGTTTTTAAGTGATCGCATTTACAGACAGACACATAGACAGGCATTTTAAATAATCATCTTCCAGAAAACTGCCGTTAGCTATTATTAGCATAAAAAAAATAAGCTAACCATTTGAATGAGAGTTATCAAGAAAAAAAATCTAACCCAAACCAAACCTTTCGAATCCCATTAACAGCCGATTTACTCTGGAAATATAATGACTATTATGTGAACAATTTAATAATTTTTATTATATTTCCAAAGAGAAATCCTATTATATTTATCTCTTTATATTAAATTTTTAGTGTTGGATTTAATAATAGGTGAATGTTTGCAATACTTTAGAAACTCTATTTCATTGTTGCAAGGGTAATAGAAACCACTGCGACCGATATGCGAGTCTGACTAGTTTCCCTAATGAAACATCATTTTAAGTGATCGCATTCACAGACAGACCCATAGACAGGCATTTTAAATAATCATCTTTCAGAAAACTGCCGTTAGCTATTATTAGCATAGAAAAAATAAGCTAACCATTTGAATGAGAGTTATCAAGAAAAAAAATCTAACCCAAACCAAACCTTTCGAATCCCATTAACAGCCGATTTACTCTGGAAATATAATGACTATTATGTGAACAATTTAATAATTTTTATTATATTTCCAAAGAGAAATCCTATTATATTTATCTCTTTATATTAAATTTTTAGTGTTGGATTTAATAATAGGTGAATGTTTGCAATACTTTAGAAACTCTATTTCATTGTTGCAAGGGTAATAGAAACCACTGCGACCGATATGCGAGTCTGACTAGTTTCCCTAATGAAACAGTCATTTTAACATCTTCAGGGATCTGACCAAATCCCGGATTTTATCATTTCCTTGCGACATATACATTTTTGTGCGTAATGGGTGTCTAATTTTTGACGTACCCTTATGGGGAACTCGAAAAGTATTAGAGTTAGAGAAAAACGAGTGGCGCAATCTCGATTTCTTTTTCAAAGACAAGTTTATTGATGTGAGAAAATTTCAACTAACTTCATTTGTTGTCAAGTTATAGCCGTTTTTTGGTTTTTTGCCAAAATCAACTTTCCTTCATATCTTGATTAATAGATAGGAAAAAATTTCAAATACTTATTTGATTTTATTTCAATAGATTTTCCCTGTTAGTTTCCATTTTCCAGAAAATAGGATGAAGTCAATTTTTTAAAATTGAATGCATATGGTTTGAGCTGGTAATCAAGACCGATATTTTTTTCTCTTTTCAACGATATACAGGGTGATTCACGTAACACGTTCATTGAAAGTTTCCAAGGTTCCCATTAGAATTTTCGAATGAAATTTTGCTATTAGGGGTTTTAGCATCTGATCTTCGAAAATAAAATATTTTCATTTTTTTGTCACTTCCGGT
>JAUIMX010000509.1:0-11830 GCA_033557805.1 Phaenonotum sp. SLE1380
CGCACATCCAATCTTAGCCAAGTTAACATCCCAAAATCTTTGATCTTCACCAAGATAACACGAAATCATAGTTTTAACTACTTTGTTCACCCTTTCAACCGGATTAGCTTGGGCATGGTAATAGGGGCCCCACGTTGGGCGCCAAAATGTAATGGTACCTCTGTTTAATATGTAAAATAATCAATAACTAAATGCTGCCAACTCTCCAGCATAAAACTAAGCATTTCACATACGTATGTTTAGTTGCCTAAACGGAGCGCTACATGTGTTAACACGACGCGTGTTAATAATGTGTTCTTAGCTTAACTCGGGCCCGTTTTATTACACAATTCAATACTAAAAAAGTGGTCCCCAGTATTCCCAATTAGAAAAGGTAATTTCAAACCGAACTCTATCTAATAAAAATAGTGCATAGTACCCACGTTTCTTTACAACATATAAACAACAAGATATGATTACATTTCAGTTCGCTTGCCTAATGGAACCAGGCAAAAAATAAATGAATTCACGTTTCGGAAAAAGGAAATTCAGTTCCACAGCGAAATTTCTGGAAGGAAAAATCGCCCACCTCAGGGCGAAGAGTGTAATGGCGGGGGTGTGTGTAGAAGAACGTATGTAATTACAGTGGAAAATGATTCGTCGGAGTTCTTCACAGTCTCCCTTGTTATTAAAACAGCGCGGGCCATAATACGAGGGAAAAGTGTGCCGGGAAAGGGAAACGTGTGGTCACATCCCTTATTATATATCCTTATATAGTTCTCTTGCTAGGTGGAGGCTCTTCCAACGACCTAAAAGTAGCTAACTTACAAATAAACTTACTTAAAGCAAGAAATGTTTTTCTTGAAAATGGCACTGCCGTGCCGAGTTTCGTACTAAACATTAGTTTTCCTTAAGACGGGATTTTAACGACTCTTGCCTTAACGTCTCTTCCTAGCGTTCTGGAAATGTCGGCCTCGTGAGGACACTTTTTTGCAAATCGATGCAATATTCCTTCAAATAGAACCCCATTTGTTGGAATTTTTTGCCAGTAGCGTACCGACCTTGTCTTTACAATTCTCACTTTTTTTGTGCAGATTTCCCTTTACAAATCCGGCCAAGAAAACATACTTTGTTACCTGCACAAGAAAACAAACGACTATTAAAAATACAACTGAATGAGAGTCGTTGCCGCAGAGATTGATCCCTGTCGTTGGTCTGTAATTCAGGTAACTCTCGATCTCGAAACAACTCTTAGTTCGTTCACTAGTTCACTTAATCTCGGTCACTCCCGCACTGAATGATAGGTTGTCTAATCGAGTCAGTAGATCGGTCGTTCGCGAACTATAGTTCAATTACGAGAACAAACTACTTTTCTAGTTCAATTACCTGATTAGTTAATTTTGAGTCGTTCATTAGCGAACTATGCTGCTCTATTATGCACTCGCTGCGTCAATACCATCAGATCTAAGCGAGAAATAAAGTTGGATATCATCAGCATAAAGGCGATATTAACAGCGCTTTACATAAGATAACAACCCAGCAGTATAAATAGAATAGAGAAAAGGAGCAAGGACTGTTCCTTGGGGGACTCCTGATGATACAGGTATAAGATTAGCGAGAGCACTTTCATAGACGATGCTCTGAGATAATGTGGAATTGGTGGAATTGAAAATAGTAGCTCGTGATTGACGATATCGAAAGCCTTTGAGTCATCCAAAGCTATGGATATATGTAGTGATGAAGTTATTCTCACTTGCTGTGAGCACATCATCCAATATATTTGTAAAAGCAGCCACGTCGGAATACTCCCTTCGAAATTCTGATTGCCCGACAGGAAGAATTTCAAATTTATTAAGGTGTTGACTATCTACATACACTAGTGGTGCCATTCACTAGACGTAGGAAGTTGAATATAGAGGCTCTCAAGGTGTCAGGGAATCAGGTGGAACTCTCTGGGGATGTTACATACCTGAGTGTTACACTGGACGGGAGGCTTCCCTAGAACGCTCACCTTGAGAAAGTAATCGTCAAAGCCAAAGGTGCGTATTAGACGTGCAAAAAATTATGTTATGAAGTGGGGGCTAAGCCCCAAAATGATTCATTGGAGCTTTATTACCATAGTAAGGTCAATGATTATCCATGAGTTCTTTGTCTGGTGACCAAAGACCAATCAAGTACAGGCGCAAGGGAAGCTGCAAAGGGATGCCTGTCTCAGTATCACAGGAGCGCTACATACCACTTCAACCACTGTAATTAAAACCCTAATGGACCTACTTCCATTACATCTACAGGTTAAAAAAGAGTGTCCGCTGATTGCCCCGAGAGGAGGTAGATTGAGCTCCATGCAAAGATCAGGGCATCTCAAAATACTGGATGTATTACTACCAGTAGACGTTATGAATACGGAATATAAATTCGTGAAAGGCTACAAGGTCGATATACGACACCGCTGTGCCAGTACACAATTCATAAGCAAACTAAGGGGACGTCCCATCCATGTCGTTTACAGATGCATCGAAAAGTAATGAGGGTACTAGACTTGGCATATATGGACCCAAATGCCGAGATTCTGTGTCAATGGGACAAACCCCTTCCATCACTCAGGCCGAAATCATGGTCATTGAAAGGTGCCTAGTAAAGCGCTACAAAGGAGATCACATCTACATAGTCTCTGACAGTCAGGTTGCCTTGAGGACGCTAGAAGCCTACAGCTTCACGTCTAGGGTAGTTTGGCTCTGCCATGAAGCTCTGAACAAACTGGCAAAGGAAAATCGGCTCACCTTAGTGTGGGCCCCCGGTTACTCTGGTTTGGAAGGAAATGAGATGGCTGACACTTTAGCCAGAGAGGGTGCTTCAGATCACTTTGTGGGCCCGGAGCCAAATTGTAGCACCTCTAAGACCCACTGGAGGACGAACGTCCTGAACAAGGATTGAAGAATGAAAATGTCCATCTGGATAAATCGTCCAGATCAGAGGCAGGTGAAAATGTTCATAACCATCTCGACTGACAAAACCAAGTCTCTCTTAGGTCTCAAATGTGACCTCAGGCTTATTACAAGATTCCTAACTGGACATTGCCCTGTGAGATACTATTTGAACAAAATGGGATAGGCAGACTCAACCACCTGTGGGATATGTGAACAGATAGCAGAAACACCTCTGTACATACTTTGCGATTGTACGGCGCTAGCGTACAAAAGACTAATCCTGACTAACAGAAGGGCAATAACACCCGATGTTGTTAAGGGGATGTCTCCTATGGACCTGGCTGACCTCATGAAAGAGGCGGTTCCTCTAGGAATCTGTTAGTTGTAGGGTCATGGGTCATGCATAATAGATCAACAGTGGTCGCAGTGCTGAGGGGCTGAAAAAAGCCTTAACGACCCCTAACTACAATACAATACAATCTACATACACTCTAGGAGGGTAATTTCGTAAGGTATGCAACCATGAATGAACCTATGTATGATTGGTAATATAATCTACGCTTTTAGGGAAATTTAGTGATTTTTATTGATTTTTTGGAATAAAGTTTGGCAAGATTGACTAGATAGATAGAACGAACTTTAGGTTGGAAGGAAAGGTTTTGCTTGGTAGAGATTCAGTGCGTCCATTGCTGAAGAGATTTCGGCTTCGACTTTCTTTTATGTCATCCTGAATATTCGGGGATATAAGTGTTGGGGTTGGTTTATTTACGGCGAGTTTGCCGGATTTAGCACTTTCCGTTACCACGAGGTCTCTCTTTTTTTGCCTTGGTTAAAAGGTACGTTAATTACTGTCTTGCAACAAGTTAATCACATCTTGTTTGAATATCCATTTTATTTCCGTTTCTTTTGAATTAGGCTTCAAAGCCAGGGCCTTTACGTTAGGATTTCCATTGACCGAACGTAGGTACATAACCTCAAAAAACTTCTGGGAATCAAACTTCGAGGGTTAGAAATCCAGTACGAACCATCAACTGTTAGTTAGATAGTTAACCACCCAGATATCTGGAAATATCCTTAGATCGGACAGTGGATTTGGCTTTCGGAAGAAGAATCGATACGTCTACTAAGAATAATCAGGTTTATAGCGTGGCATACGACTGTAATATCCTTTTTAGAGACGTAAGTGATATATTTAAGATTATTTGTGCACATTTAACTGGGTATATTCTTACATTTTGTATATAACGTATATTTGAACTCGAAGTCTTATATATTGAAAGGTTTTCTGCTACGTTATGTTACCTTTATCGTTATATTACCTAATTATTAATTGCAATAATAAGTCATATATATTCTATTCTCCGTTTTGAGGCCATACTCACTGCATCATTGCGATGGTTAATGTATCTGGTGTGTAGTTAAATTCTATTATTTTGGCCTACGATAGACGTACATTGTGAATGTAATAACTGAGATTGATACAATCAATATAGCAACTTTCGTTTTAAATCGTATTGCTTGCTCATTTCCTTCGACGAATGGTATTTCCGCAGTTCGATATCTTCGTTCTTTACGATAACATCTCTTGTATCGTCAGAGTATAAAAATAAACTGCGTGGCGCCTTTATATTAACATCTTTTGAACCCATACATCATGACTAGTTAGCTGTTGCACTCTAAGGACATCCATGATAGCAAGCAATATCTATTTTAAAGTACTGATGTAGTTTTTATCTATTTTAAGATTCCTAGGAATATATTAGGAATATTATAACAACGCCACAACACCATCTACAGTAATTTTCTCTTTTCAGACCTACCTCAATTCCATAACTGATTGAAAGAGATAGGTATACGCAATATTCAACTTCATCTGGCAAATATAATTACTAGTCCGAATACAAGTTCTAATTTAACAAACGACCGCATATCCAACAGTGGATGAACCCGTTGTTATGTCTTAATTAACAGTGAGATTTTTGCATCAATATTGTTATTTAGCGTGCAGCATCGCCCTGGTCGGTCAGCACTGTAATTCAGTAGCAGCTACTGAAACAGAACTAATTTACATTAATTGCAACTTGGTTCGCCGCAAACGATTATTTCTCTTCTGAAACTATGCGAGGCGGGGCCCTTGTTATATATTTATTTGCGCAAACATTTGACAGCGTTTAATTGGCTGTTAACGTACCAACACATGCGTCGACGGAGCAGTTCCATTCAATTATTTTTAACACAATTAAGCCCTGGATATGGCCAGGGAGTGGGAGGTGTAGCCGCTTATTTGTTTTCACTGATCAAAGGTTTCGATGGTTTATATTTTTGTTCCTGTGTTATTTAGGCCAAATATATCCGATCAGTAAATATTGGTTCAATTTACCAAATAGGTGTTAGTCATAGGGTTGATTTGGAAGTATAGATAACAAAATCGATGTGAAAACAATAATGGGCCTTCTTTTGTGTTTTCAAAATATATTTGAGCTTATTACAGACTTCAATGGAAAAAACTGTCGTACTGTATTCATTATTGAATTCTATGTCATCTATTCGAATGACATTTCGAGGTAATGCCTCCATTTGAATAACACAGAAGAAAAACTAACTTGTTGAGTCAATCAAGCCCAATGGTGTTTTAGCGATTTGTGAATGAATGCTAATTTCTTTGGAGGTATTTTATTGGAATCATCTGATTATTAGGAAGTAGTCCAGTTATAAAGAATCAGCGTTGTAATCATGGTTTTGTTTGGTTCTAGAATTTGGCTGTCAGCCAAACCCCTTTAGCAGGAAATTTAGTTCCTGCCAAAGTTAGCTGACAGCTAGCCTGTCACAGAAGGTCGTAATATCATTAAATGACGTTAGCTGCCAGCTAGCAGTGGAAGTGGCAATGGCAGTGGGTCGTAATATTGACCCTAAGTTAATAAAGACAAACGTACTTCTTTGAAATTATTCTTTTATTCAACAGCCGCCAAATTAATTTTGACATAAGAAGACTTTGGCATCAAAACTCCATGAAATAATGAAATGTATAATCCAGTGTGGATCTATCAGTCAAATGAACACAAACGAATATTTGGAATAAAACTAACGAAATGGTTCAATCAAAAATAGAACTGCGTGTTGTAACAAATGATGTTTATTCCACTGATAGATCAGACTTTTAATTTGCCACACACAAAATAAAAAAAGAGATCAAAAAAAAGAATCCATACTGAATTATACAATTTGTTATTTCATGAGTATTAGTGACAAGGCCTGATGATGTCAATATTAATTTGGCGAAACCAGTAGCCTTATGTTAGACAAAAGAATACTTTCAAGAAAGTAAGTGTGATTAATTTGTCGGAAAACAGCCAATAGGTTTTTATTAATGAAATACAATTTGGATGCGTAAATGGTGGAGGCGCCGTGCGAGTACTTCTTTTTATCCCCAACAAAACAAATTTTAACCCAAAATCCGAGAATTTTGATAAATGCGGATGTGTTCGCAATCAAATTTGATTAACGAAAATAGAATTGTTTTACAAGAGGCTAAACAATTGACATTTGTATCTTGGAACAAAACCGAAACGCCATGTACATCAGTCAAAACAGACGTCGGGCAAAAACAATTAAACAAACAAACAATAGAGGGCGCTTATCAGGGGGGAACACACAATGTTCTGTATCCTAAATTGTATCGCTCATTATAATTTGCTCGCAAAGTGAAATTAGTGCCGTGTAACCTACATTTCGTTTCGTCCGGTTTTTTTGTAACAGTAGGCAAAAATCTAGATAGGTTTACGTCGAACGACGTCGATAAATTTAAAAAATGAGTTTGCTAAAGTAGCATGTGCGATCGCGTTTGTAAACAGGGCGCTTCCAAGTAGGTAGTTACATATATAACTTGGGACAGTAAGTTTTATGTCAATAGGTTTATGTCCTCTGGTATACAATGAAATATTCAGAACTTTATCAACTTGTTGCTTGAAATCGACTCAAACAACTCTAGATGTATAAATAAATTAGATGGAATGCTTGTTTTCAACTAAATTCTCTTATGTTTTTATTGTTTTAATAGCAGTTTTTTTTTTATTTATCGGGTCATTTTCCATACGTGTTAGTTTTTTCGTTCTCAAGTTATCCTAGTGTACCCTAGGATAGTGTTCAAAGCTTCTCACCTTTCAGGTTGATAGTGTTTGTTACTACTCCTTGTAGGCTCCAGTTATATGCTGATGACAATGAGCTTTATCCTTGTTTTAATATTGGTGTAATCTTCAATTAATGTAGATCCTAATTTTATAGCTGATGTTACTAGGTGGTATGACCTCACACTGAACCCTGTGGAGTGCCCAGCAATTATTATTTCATCATATCACCCACACAAGCCATTTGGAAATTATCCTATTTCATCCAATGACTAAAATAATAAATTTTCAGCAATTGGGGCCAATTCTTGAAATTTGACAATCGCCATTTGGCGACTGGGAGTTGACATTTCTCAAACAAGTTGACATTCGTCAACTAGGTGTATTCTTGAATTTCAACTCACGCCAATTGTCTACTGAATCGAAATTAAAATGGCGATTGAAAGGCGATTGGGTTGACTACGCTGACTTGTGGTTTCAACTCAACGAAAAGTTCACGAAACGAACCAATGAGGAAATATTTGATGGTTTTTTGGCTATATCTTAACTAGATATCGGGTATTTCACGCGCAGTTTTATTGAAACACAAGAAGAAATTGTACCTTGATTATGGTTTTTTATTTTCGATGTATTAGTTTAAGATATATCGGGTGGTCCATCTTAACTGATAACTAAATTTATATGGAATACGGTAATAGCTATCCAACATAAACGTCTTATATTACTCCAAGGGGTAAATTGAGCTATAATATTATCAGATCTGGTGGTACTTCCGCTTTGACCGGAAGTATCATCAACTTGGTTTACTGAATAGGGAAAGTCATATGAGAGGTATAAATTTTAATTCCTCGTGGAAATAGCTTTCCAATGATATAAAAATGACGTCCACACTCCAACCACATCCGGCGTTATTCAATTTTTTCTAAAAATGGGCTAGGTTACATAGGCCAAAAGAAAAATAAGAATTATATAGAAAGAAACATCGTAGACGAATGATAATTGGTACATGTACTTGTAAAATAACAGTAATTCCTTTCATGGAGAAAAGTTCCCCATTAGTGCTCTAGCCTTCTAGATTTTTCAAACTGAATATAGTCATATTCAGTCGCCCATAACCTCACTTTTTTAAATAGCATGATGCATATTTTCATCTTTTATCTTGTAGATTAGTTGAGGAACTACGTTTTTGATTCAGCATACCCTATACCTAAACTCATTAGTTTTCAAGATAACGGATGAGATAAAAATTTTCACAATGAGTTGCGTTTAACAAGGTGGCCATGACTAAATGTGATTGTCCACCAATTGCCAAAATTGTTGATACTCATATCTATTATCTTTGACCGGAAGTACCACCAGATCTGAAAATATTTTAGCTCAATTTGCCCCTTGGAGTAATATAAGACGTATATGTTGGATTTTGAATAGCTATTACCGTATTCCATATAAATTTAGTGATCAGTTAAGATGGACCACCCGATATACTTTAAGATACTTACTGACGTTCAAATGGTGAACATCAGTTCTAAAACAAATTTTACTGATTGTAGAAGTATGGAGGCGTAGCGGCGAAGAACAACTCACGACAAAAGCAACCCGTATTAAAAACAAGTCGATCATCCATGCACATTCAACCTGTGATGGAAATCATATAAGACAGGCAAGTCCAACCTTTATAGATCTGGTAGCCGTATTAGGAATATAGAAAGATTACACGGGCCGAAGTACTTCAGGTAAGTGGTGCGCCAATTCGAGCAGACTTGAATTATCGCAAGTACTCGTTCTACTCAAATATCTTTTCCGGCGGACTCGAGTCATTTGGACTCGAGTATTTGAAGTACTCAAATAAGAGAAGTACTCGAGTGTACCTAATAATTAGAGGGCTAATTGGAGCTGCAGCCCCGGGCAGCACATGCTATTGAACACGGGTAAAGAAATCTAGAATTAAGTCGCCTAAAATATAATGCCGTTATGCTTTGGCTCGCTTCGCTCGCCAAAGCTTACTCGGACGCTACGCGCCCTCGTTATTTCCTACTGCCAAACCGTCAAGATTCATGTTCAGTTACTAGCATCTTTCGGAAGAACACACACCAACTTTTAGCTAGATCGGTCGGTAAATAAATTTAGAAATTTATTTACCGACCGATCTTGACGGTTTGACAGTAGTAAAAAAACGAGGGCGCGTAGCGCCCGAGTAAGCTTTGGCGAGCGAAGCGA
The DNA here is from genome assembly GCA_033557805.1 of Phaenonotum sp. SLE1380. Classification (NCBI taxonomy): domain Eukaryota; kingdom Metazoa; phylum Arthropoda; class Insecta; order Coleoptera; family Hydrophilidae; genus Phaenonotum; species Phaenonotum sp. SLE1380. The sequence continues at coordinate 9,248 of JAUIMX010000509.1, forward strand.
GCCAAAGCATAACCGCATTATAATTTAGGCGACTTAATTCTAGATTCTAATCAAGTTGCCGAAAATCCAATGCGGTTATGCTTTGGTTAACTTCGCTCGCCAAAACTAACTCGAGCACACATCAAGTTTCAGTCAAATTGGTCGGTAGATGATTCTAGAATCAAGTCGCCTAGAATTCCATGCGGTTATGCTTTGGCTCGCTTCGCTCACCAAAACTAACTCGGGTGCTGCGCGCCCTCGCTTTTGCCTACTTTCAAATCGTTTATTCAAGGCACATTCTAAAAGGGTCCTTTGGATAGTCCGAAGGCTCCTTACCATCAAGTATTCGAGAATTGGAACCCCATAAGTGTACTTGAGTGCAGGGACTTGCTAACAGACTCGATTCGCGTTTACTTCGATTACTTCAAGTATTTGGTATTTAATGAAATTTGAATATGTTCAAAAGAAGAAAGAGTGCAGGCAATACTACTGAAGGTTACAAAATGGCGATGATATTTTAAAAATTATTTGTAGGTGATCTACCAAGAATAACATTTTAATTTTTCTATTAATTTAAATGAAACAATATTAAAAACAAAGCAAAAATCGTTTAATCGAAAAACTGTTTCTAAAAACGCCTGCATCTGTAAAGCCAGACGCTAGATTAAAAAATTCGAAGCGATTGTAAATTCACATACATGGCGAGATTGTTTATCAATAAAATCAATAATAACTGGAAAAGTTAGTTATTAACAAAATATCAATTTGAAACGTTTTTGTTGTAAAAAGAAGAAACTATCGTGAATTATTTAGTGTTGAAAAAATAGAAACACTAAGGCAGTTCGGTTTCGTACTTGAGTTCAGAATCGATTTTTCTTTCAAATACTCAAGTTCACTGATTTGATTTTATTTACGAATACTTGAGTCCACAAGTTATTCTTATTCCAATACTCGAGTACAATCAAGTACTAGGACTCGATTCCTAAAATCACCGACTCGGCGCATCAGTATTTCAGGTGTAGGTCTGATAAAAAAAATTGAATCTACAAATCAATGTAGGTACTTACCAATTGCCCTAATGTAAAAAAGCCAAAAACAAATATTTACGAATATATTATTATCTAATAATGGATTTGAATAACCGAATATTTTCTTAAGGTAAGCGGGTCAGATTCAATAATGTTTGGATAAAGCCATCGCGGGCCGTATAAAATCAATTAGCGGGCCGGATACGGCCCGCGGACCGGAGGTTGCACATGCCTGATATAAAAAATTATCTCCCTCCTTTTAATACCGCGAATGAAGCGTAATCTTGTCAATCTTATTGGTGAACTATCATTATCAATACAGCGGAAAATATTGTCAGTTAGGGTAGGTAGTAGGGGCAAATGCACGCACGAGGTTTTTTCACAGATTTTGAATAACTGGTGAGTTTATTGCTGAACAGTTGGTAAGTCTATATACCGGTAAGTGCACTTTCAAACCTCGTGGCAGTTGTGTTACTCCAAAGAGAAAAAATGAGATAAGTAACTTTTACATACTTTTGATGTAATATTTATGATTTTTAGATATGATTTTGAGAGATCGCGTGGAGAGTTATTTCTTCTAGCGCTTACCATATTGTTGTACTTCCTCTCTGAAAACGTGGTCAAACTTTTCCTAAATCATTTGTTTGGATATTTATAGATTAGATTATATTTGTTTTGTTTCGTTAAAATGGGGCAAAGCCACGCATTGTTTGTGGGGCAAAGAAACGCAGGTCACTCCTGTGTTTGGAGAAAGTGGCTTCGCCCTATTTTTAGTTAAGATGTAAAAAAGAAATTGGGAACCTATGTATCTATTCAAATACCTGACATGAACTTGAAAAAGCGAAGGAAAAGGAGTTCATCAGAGTATAAAATGGATATTTCTCTACACAACAGTAGCTCAGATTGCGATATTGAGAATGTTGAAGAGGCAGATGAGGAATAAAACTTGCTTTGCAGTTTCTGATTATTGTTTTACCTGTTAATAACATTTTATTGAAAATGGGGTTAAGCAACGCAGCGCTCAGCATGTGCGTGACTTTCCTTTAAAATTTGAATATCTTCTCTATAAATAATTCTAAGGGTTTGAAATATTGACGAATTGTAGTGAAGATCCTGAAGTTTATATATTATGCAACAAAACGTAAAAATATACCTTACAGTTTTAAGAAATTAACAAAAACGAAAAAGTGCGTGCCTTTGCCCCCACCTACCCTGTTTCCAGCAAAACAGTCGCACAGCCATACACCGCCTTTGTCTCCCATTAAAAATACGTTTTTTTAGCTCAGCGATAACGTAGTCGAACTTTTCTGTCTAGATTTGCTTGCCTTCTATTGTATACAATTAAACACGGCGCGGCGCGGCGCGCGGCGCACTACGGGGTATTTGACCCGAAAAGCTGGACATTGCATTTTTATTGATTTGTATAAAAAATGCTGAGACAGGTAAATTTTATTTTTAAAAAACTTAACTTTCGATACTATATACCACCCCCTAACTACCCCCCCTTGCCCCCCACAACCCCCAACTAGAAAATTTCAAACTGCAACAGGGGTCGTGTGATACCTCATATGAAAGG
>JAUIMX010000050.1:0-18134 GCA_033557805.1 Phaenonotum sp. SLE1380
AAAAATATAAGTTCCCATTTGAAAAAACAAATTTAACCTTCAATTGTCTTTGAAGGTCAGTGTGAAGGTCAAACTGAGGGTCACAGTTTCATGTTCCCTTCGGAATCCTACAACTTTTGTTTTCAATATTTTTTGCTATCTAGCTTCCCCGAAAAGTTATTTGGGAATATAGATTAAAATGACACACCCTGTATACTAACTTCCGTTTACGGACACAAACTAAGGGCTACACGAAATTGTTGATCTGTGATGCGTCCGCCATAGAACTAAAAATGACTTCATCGCTCGAAAATTGCTTAGCTCTAGTTATCTTCAACTTTCTTTGCAATGTAATAGGGATAATAAAATAATAATATTATAGAGGATAATGATGATGATAATTCTTTTCAACGTTTAAAGCGTTAAATTAATTCTCTTCCTTCTTATGTATTAAACGCTTGATTTTATTGAAAAGATCATTTTTGATAGCTTTCGATTAAGAGTTAATAGAATCAAAAACGAACAAAATTAATCTTCTCAATTAAACCAAGCGCTTGATACTCAAGAATAAAGAAAAATAATCCAATGTTTTAGACATTGAAAAGAACTATCAATATCATTATTAATACTATTATTTTATTATTAATACTATTATTTTATTATTAATATTACAGTTGAGGTTGTGATATTTCAAATGAAAATGAGAACAGCAATTTTTGAACCATAAAGGCATTTGTAATTTTATAGCGAGCACGTAATGGATGTTGAAAAAAGGCCAACAATTTTGCAAACCCTTAGGTTGCGTCCGTAAAGGGAAGTTAGTATACAGAAATATAAACTGCATTGACTGGCATCCAGAGTCTGACAGTTGGATCGCTGTCCTCATCTTTGCTCGATATGTGTAATCTTAGTTCACTTTGTAGCCAAAATTTTCTGTTATGGCCAATAAAGACTGTTTATTAATATATTATCTTAGTTTTGGCCCACAAGCACTTGATCGATTGCGTTCCTAGAAAGTTTTTTGCATATTAGAAAAAACTATTGATTAAATACAGTACAATGTAATATAACATCAATTAATTAAAAGTAAATAAGTCATATTTAACAATTTCAAGTTCAGCCGAAATGATGGAACAAATTACACAAATGGTTCCTCTTATAGTTTCACGTAGATAATGCTTGCTCATTATAATGTCAGCAACAGAGAAAATGAATATCAAGAGCAAGATTATTAGCATCATCTTGATAAAAGTTGAAAATTAAAAAAAAACAGCAAATACCTGGACGAAGGTGGTCAATTGTGGAGAGAAAAAGAACAATCCGGTCCAAATACTCACCCATAAAGATTTCTAAAAAAGTAGTTGGAAAATAGTGAATTACGAAACCAATAGCAAACAAAGACATAACACGCACATGTCTTGATTGAAAACTTCGGAACACTTACAGGCACATTAAACTCTGAAGTTCGATGCATCAATTCTATCAAATCAACATCTACTTGATGCTCTGAAAAAGAATTTCTTGGCATCGGTAATTTTGTAGTAACAATATCCTCCACACATTTTGCCTAGGGGGCCTGATTTATTTCAGCACATACACTATTGCTTGTTTTTCAAAGCGCAAAGGTAGAGAGTTAAGTTGGCTTCCATTGAAGCAGGGAGTAGGATGCTTAAGACTCTTATGACATTCTGACAAAATAAGTCGCCTTTATCATCTTTTTTCTTTAGACCACTCAAGAAATTTTTGAAATCATCTGGTCGTCTTCATGGCAAAATCGGACAAAGTATTTTTCTGCACCAATGGAAAGTCATTGATATACTTTCTTTATACAAGATCATAGAGCAGATGGTGGTGTATGGAGCTCGGTCCTCGGACCGAGTCTATGCGCCAATATCTGTCCCGAGTTCGAACCTCGCGAGTAGCCGAATTTATTCCTATAGGATTTTCGGGTATTGGAGAGCCAGAACCTTAGATCAGATATAGGTTTAGAGAGCGCCCAATATGCCCACAATGGGGAAAGGGTGGCGCTATATAAATCTATTAAAAAAAATGATAAAATGTGGCCGGCCCACGCAACGTAAGCGCGAATTTCTAGAACTTTTATTCAAAACTGAAAGATCGTCCTATTTTGTAGAATAAAGTGAAACGCCTCGCCGATTACACGGATCTCCGATTATTCAAATCATTTTTCTTGTTATTCCAAAAATTGCATAGTGAGAACTCTTTTCGTACGATTTTTATAAATTATCCTAATCACTTTGTTGAAAATTTAAACAAAGTATGCATAACAAGAAATCGTTGAAGGAACTTATTATAATAACAGAAATTGATCCCCATTCGGACTAGTGACCTACCGTCTATGCGGCAAGCTGCCGCGCCTTGCCGCAAGACGTGGTTGTTTTATGCGGACTGCCGCATGATGCGGATGCAAAACAGAAAATATGTTGTTTAGAGCTTTTGTGCGTCGTTTGGTAGCTTGGCAGAAAGTGCACGCGCCCCCCACCTCATGACAAGTTAATCAACCAGTATTTATTAGAAAAGGGTGTCACTGGAATATCTTAAACAAAAATAACATTCATCTGTGTAGATCCGTTGAATTACAGGTTTAAAGCAGGTCCATATTTGAAAAGTAAAAACGGTACTCTTAGAGAAAGTCGTAAAATTAATGGTTTATGGGGAAAGTACTTCAAAATATCTGTTGATATATCTTATTACTAGCAGTTTGCATGCCAAATATCGTCGTCTAAAATCCAATGCGGTTATGCTTTGGCTCGATTCGCTCGTCAAAGCTTACTCGGGCGCTGCGCACCCTCGTTTTTTCCTACTGTCAAACCGTTTATTCAAGTCTCATTCTGGGAGACTAATAGCATCTCTTGGAAGAACAGAAACCAAGTTTCAGCCAGATCAGTCAGTAAATAAATCTAGAATCATGTCGCCTAAAATCCAATGCCGTTATGCTTTGGCGAGCGAAGCGCACCCTCGCTTTTTCCTACTGTCAAACCGTTTATTCAACATTCAGTCTACGAGGCTCGTTTAAATAGTTCGTCTAAAGTTAGAGATTAGACACTACTAAATCTAGAATCAAGTCGCCTAAAATCCAATGCGGTTATGCTTTGGCTTGCTTCGCTCGCCAAAGCTTACTCGGGCGCTGCGTGCTCTCGCTTTTTCCTACGGTTAAACTGCTTATTCAACACTCAGTCGACGAGACTAGTTTGAAAAGTTCGTGTTAATTTTGATTGTTTTGTTTTTGATGTTTATTTCATGCCTGAAGATGACAAGTGAGACTCGTCGGAACATATAGCCTAATAGCATACTCAATAAAGGGTCAATTTTTACTAGAAAATGCCATCTTTTTCTTTATCAAATAAGTCACCTTGTAGTGGATCATGTTATTCTCATAAGAGATAGTTGTAGAATGTGTCGAATAAACGGTTTGACATTAGGAAATAACGAGGGCGCGCAGCGCCCGAGTAAGCTTTGGCGAGCGAAGCGAGCCAAAGCCTTAACCGGGTTCGATTTTAGGCGACTGGATTCTAGATTTACTTACTGACCATCATGACATTTGGAACTTGAACTGCTAGTAATAAGATACATCAACTGATACTTTGAAGCAAGTACTTTTCTCATAAACCATCAATTTTACGACTTACTCTAGAAGTACCTTTTTTACTTTTCAAATAAGGAGCAATCATAATCTAGAAAATAATTTATTAAAAAATTGTCGGGTACAAAACGTGGGGGGTATAACCCCCCCCCCCCCCGCTCTCTCACCCGCACGCTTCTGATGAAAATTTTTCTAAAGCACCCATATCAGTTGATATATTTTAATACCAACAATTTATGTGCCAAATATCATGTAATCATCTCAAACAGTTCTAAAGATATGTAGTAAAAACTACTTTCAGATCGTGCATCTTTGAATGGGTGTAGCTCCTTAAGAAGCATAATATTTGGCCCTTATTCTACTAACACCTTGTTTGTATTCTTCGATTATTGTGTATTCAGAATCCTACCACATTTGCTGATGCAAGAGATGGTCTTCAAGACTGACTCGTATAAGAATTTATTATTTTTATTTATGGAAATATCGAAATGAAATTATGTAGATGTAGTCAACACCAAGTTCTGGTCCATTTCCGGTTGAATCGGAAGCAACTCCTTTTGTTCCTGTTCATCGGAATCTCCAGAATTTGGTGTAGATCACACATACAAAATATAATTAATATATCTATAAACAAAAATAACAAATGGAGTGAACACATTTTACAAATAAGTTAAAAAGAATGATGGCAACCAGATCAAACAAAATTGATACATTTTAACCTAGACTACTTTGCTAACTATTGATCAACAGTATTTTCATTAATTCGACCAAATTTTATATAATGATCGCCTAAAGTATCGAATAGAAATAATTACTCTTCAAGTTTACGATTATGTTCAAATTCCTCGAAATGAGCGATTTTTATTTTCAATTCTATCGTTTTTTATTCAAGTTTCTTATTCCGTTTCAACCCCCCACTTCCCCACAAACTAGTTTTAAGCATTTTCAATTGGGAAGGATTAGTTTGTTGTATTAGAATTACCTATTCAACGAGGTGTTTTCCAGAATTCCACATGATTCTTTCCTGAAAATGATTCAACTTCCAAATTGAACATTGAATATCTCAAAAATCCCCGATCCAAATTTGGAAAAATACCTCGTTGAATAGGTAATAAGTACCTTTCAAATGGTCTATAACAAATCGACCGTCCCTATTTGAAAAATATAAGAATTGAAAATAAATATGTTGGAAAGTTATTATTCTATACTTCAGGCGTTTACTGTATGCCATGAAAAAAAACGCTTTGTAAATCTTTGGTTAGCAAATATTTCATTGTTATTGTCAATTAATTTTCATTCCATTATACTTACTCCTTTCGCGCACTTTTTGATGGATAACGCTCAAGCAATCCCCCCAGTCAATCTCACTTCGGTGGCCTTTGGGACACCAATTTCGCCATATAGCTGTCGATTGTCTAATTCGGGGGTGCAGCTCATACCGTTATGATAGTGATTGTATCCTGAAGATGTTCCTCACAATAAAAGACCTGTTCTTACGTTCATTACCACATTTTTCAATGAGTTATTAATTCTGTTCCATTTTCATTTGCTTACCCAATAGTGTTGCCTCTGTTTTTGTTCACAATGATGCGAAAATTGTCTTCTTTGTCTCTTGGCGTTTAGGCGATATTTGCCAGTTGTATCCCTGAGATAATAGACTTGATCGGCACTAGACCAAAGTATGGCGGAACGCTGAAGAACGAAAGAGGAAGAAGGTGAGAGGAAATCAAAATACTACTATGTTTCCTTAACAAGCGATATATCCCTCAACCATACGTAAATGTTTAGTGTTAAGTAAACATAGGTGGAAATAATCCCTGCACGCTGATCCTACCAATCCTGAAAAAATCCTTACCAAATCATATGAGACACAAAAATACTGTTCCAACAATATTTTTTGAAATTTTTCTATTAGCGACCAATTCATGCATTCAAGACATTGAGCCTCTATAAGAAATATACATTGGGTACATAATAATCATATATTGTTAAGATGTTTATATTCCTTTTACTTTTTTTCTCTTCTAAACTTTTTGGCGTAATTTCAAATGAGTTTTATGGAAATTTTCTTGACGTTTTGACTAACTTTTTCGTTTTATTTCTGCAAAAAGATATTTAATTGTCTTCTTCAGAATTGGGTTTTTTTATAAGAAAATTAGGTAAATAAATAATAAAAACATGAACATTTGATCCCTGGACAAAAATGATGTATGGCAAGTTTTTTTCACATTTTTGTTTTACTGGACATTCGACCATATATTTCATTTTATTTTGTGTTCATGGGACGGACGTATCGAGTATAAATAAAATAAATTAAATAAATATACAATCAATTTCTCAGTGGATATCAAAAATATCAGGGAATATCCAATAAAAAATCTCTAAAATTGATTAGAAAAGCAGCGAGAAGTCTTGATATTGAATTAAAATAAAAGTAAATCAAAAAACAAAAAATATTTTCTGCGAAAATTTTGATAATTTCACTGCGCGATTGTGGTGACACATGTTTTATTATTTTTAACAATATATAACCAAGGCAATGTATACTTATATAATTTTCGTGGGATTAATGGTTTCAATGCACGAACTAGTCGTTTGGATGAACTTTTAAAAAAATATTGACACTAAAGTATTTTTGTTTACCTCATATGGATTCTTGAAGCAAAAATCATCCCCACCATCTTTGTGTTATGTTTGGTGTTTTCTCTTTTAACTACTTTTTTGATGAGAATAAAGTTATCGGATTTGCTCGAATTTTGACAGCTAGACCCATACCAAACTAAAGGCTAGAACTTTATAGTTAAAATCTTGGGTCTTTTCGCTATAAATGTTAGTGAGAAAAAAGTGCATGTGGGCATGCAATGCCACCAGATTAAATTTGTGCGTGGCCAGGCTGTGTGCAAAGGAGCTCACCCTGTATATTAGTACCTAGGGTAGAGACGGAGTTTTTGACAGTTTTTAGAATTCTTTTCTGTTACCATCAGGCTTGACTAAAATTTTGCAATAACGTGTTGTTACTTCTTGTAGTTATTTGGCTTTTTTAATAGGGCTAGAAAAATGTTCATATTCTATAGAAAAAGTGTCTTCTATGTCAACTTTTTTCGACAATTCTAAAAATACACTGAAACAAATAACACTTGGAATGAGACGACCTTCGCATTTCTATCGATTGGGTACGCACTTTCTAAGGGATAATTTCCTAGATAGATTATTCGGGTTATATCAAACATGCCGTGCCCGGCTTGACGTTTAACGCACAGTGAGACATATTCTAATCAAACTGGAAATAATTATGTGAACCTAATTGAATTCAAACATGTTTTAGCTAATATTGAATCGATTTTCGATGATCATATTTTATCAAACACGTGCACTGTATTGTTTCAATAAATTTCATCAAAAATTCTAACTACAACGTTCTTTAGTATTTGATTTATTGGGATAAATAACCTATTCAATTGTATATAAATAACTATTTAGTCACAACGTATGCTTTCCATTTTTTATGCTTTATGATGTGATTATTCATGGATTGTTCAACACATTCTATCGTAAATCAATAGAAATTTAAAATTTTTGTGGGTTTGCCAAATAAATGATGAATCATTGCATTTTTATAAGTTAGTTTGAATCGAATACTCAGAGTGTTAGGACGTGTGATATTGGTCGCATTCATGGATCCTGAATCGCTGCAGCACCTCATATAATTATCTCTTTCTAATCTATGTAACTATTCATATACTCACCTCTGTCAAACTTGCCTTCGGTAATGTATATGGATAAATATGTAGATTAGAAACAGATAGTTACATGATGTGCTGCAGCGATTCAGTTCCCTGAATGCGATCATCAAATAAAAGTTTGTGCATCACAGAACTGTTAGAATAAAAAAAAAATTACTGGCATTTCTGTACGTTGCGAGGTAGTTACACCGGTAAGAAGAAGACATAAATTTAAAGGTAAGGGTTGTTCCATTATAGTATCGCTAGTTACGCAATAATTTCAGTAATTTTCAACAAATAATTACACTTTTCACCTTGTTATTTTATAGATATTATTTGAAAGTGATAAAAATTTATAAAAATGCTTCAGATTAGTTGTATATAATTAATTATTAATATAGTTCGAATTACAGCTTGTTTGAATGGAATATTTCAGGATTTTCAAAAATTTTGAAGCTGGATGTTGAATATTATACGCATACAGTGTTTCCCAGTATGTGGTTCTCAATAGGCGTATGAGATCAAAAACTTCTGCTTCCAAAATGAATAATATTCTCGAGTCAAAAATTGAATTTAATGCTGAGAGTGATCATCCTTTCACAAAATAAACGAATCACTTATTGAAATCACGAGGAGTCATACAGGGTGGTCATCATGTCATTATAATTAGATGAATTCTTATATGATATTGTGCCTGCCTTGTATGACATCGAAATTTTATTTGATGATTGGTGTGTTTTTGAAGGGATGAAAAATTCTCAAGAAGTACAATTTTTTTCTTGTAATGAAGTTTTGTTTTTTATTGTTATATTGCGAATACTCTATGCCACAAATCAGATGTTTGATTTGATAGATATTATTTTTTTTTAAGCAGAAATTTTTATAACAAATACACATTTCTCGTAGAATGAAGATTTTGAAGTCATATACCAGTTGAGAACCACGTCCAGATCAACAACAAAATTCGATCAATAAAAGCAATCAGTTATATTCAAATCAGTATAAAAACACATCTTCAAGTAGATATCCAAATTTTAATACAATTTATCTATTTATCAAAGGATTTAAATAATGTTGATAAAAATATGCATCCTAAATTTAACACATTCTCATATAGATATTCGATTTTCAGTTCAAATCATCCAAATTTAATTTATAGAAATTAAATTTATAACAAGGGTGAAATTTAGCATTATAAAAATTTGCCACCCTCAATATTAAAACAATGCACTTGAAATAAATTTTTCCTTATTCCATTCAAAATGGTTGCGTAACTACACTGGTGAATCAAATTCTTCTCAACAGTTGAGATACGTAACTGTCACAACCCTGAAATTGGAAATGTACGTGAAATTAACAAAATTTACGAAAAATTACCGTATATAAATGGTTCAGCTCAACAGTTAAATAAGTTATTCATAGACACAATTGATAATTGGATTTTATCTTGGATCTGCGCGTTAAAATTAGACATGGTAACAGAGGTTTTGACATTTATTTATACCTTTTCTAATGCCTGTATTGCTTGGGTATTGTGAAAAATTCCATAAAAATACTTTGTAAATTTTTGGATTTCTGACTACATACAAATGATACATTGAAAAATGTATGAATATGTCGAAACGTCTGCTACTTCGTAGCATAATTTTAAATTTTCAAAAAACAATCATCATTGTTGTCGAAATTTTACAATCTTCTTTTATTTTCAAGGCAGATAATATGATTTACTGAGACTTCGCAATTTCTTTTTTTGTTTTTAACTTTTTTTAATGAAACAGATATCTGAAAACTATGAGGTTTCAGCAGAAACTCTAGAGCAGAATTTACTCATGATATTATTTTCGTAATGAAAGATTAAGCTTACGATTTTTTTGGTAGTTTTATTAAATTATGAGAACACTCAAACGACACAGACTTCGAATGAATGACGAAACGTCTGTTACTTTGTAGTCTAATATGAATGTGAAGGTACAATAAAATAATACATTAAAACGATCAAGAACTGAATTTTTAACTTCAAATCTTAACGTTGACACGATTTCTGAATTAAGTTCAAAATTAAATTGCAAAATACCAACAGATATGTTAACTAACGTGGTTTGTAGAACTAATTGTGGTACATGTGATAAATTCTATACTTGTTGTGAATACCTATCATGATATTGACTATAGGAATATTGACAATGGGAAAAATTTAATTTATTAAGGAAAAATTTCGGAAAATGCAGGAGATTTTTCTTCCAGTTCAATCATAAATAAGTCTAGTATTTTATGTATTCAAAATTTTGTTGTAAGTATAAACATATTTCAGTGCATTTCTAATTTCGACTTGATATTGTATCATGGGATTGTATCTCAGGAAGTATTGAAATAATACAAAATATTACAGCCATTAAACTAGAAAAAATTATTCAATTTAATTGGAGTTACCAAAATAAAGCACGTATAAAACCAAATACGAGAAATATAATCAAGACTAAATAAAAAAAATCAAGGGCTTACAGAACTTTGTTGTCACAAATTTTTGTTTCGACTATTATGTAATAGAACACCCTCTGTTATCAGTAATACAATATCTTCGTTATTTCACGTTTTTTTTAATAATCTGCTATACAAGTATAAGTTTAAATACTAGTTGATTTCTACGTACACATAATCTGACATTAGCGATGGCGTTTTCGCTACCTGATCAGAATTCGGAGAAGTCATCGGTATTGTCAGATTTTGTGTACGCAAAAAGGTATTAATGCTTTAAATTTAGATAGCAGATTATTTATAAAAACCTCTAATGATTAAACTGTTATATAACTAATAAAATTGGGTGCTCTATCACATCATAGCATATGAAATGGAAACAGCCGTGTCTGAAACGTAAAGCAACGAAAATATGAATAAAATTCCAAGGATATAAACAGGGTGATACATTTTTTCAATCTGGCGCTCAGGCGTCGCAGCGTTGTATGTGTTGCTCTAATGAAACTGAGAAGATAAGCCATACACGTGTTTCCTTGCAATCTTTGAAAACGTTATTCACTCACTCTTGAAATTTTGTGGTGCATTCTTCAGCCCAAAAGGCATTCTACGAAACTTGTTGACCATTTCCATAAAAGCACATTTTATGTGTTATTGGTCCTTCAGTACATATCGAACATAAACTGTTCTCTATACCGTTCAAGTGTTTTCTTTCCAATTCGTTGGGTAGATATTTGTTATAGTCATCTTTAAAAAATTATTTTGCTTGGGATTGTTGGTTAATCTCCTGAAATTTAGTAATTATTCATGAGAAGAGAATTATCCTAAATGATATATAGAAGGAGATAAGAAATTTAGACAGCCATGAGTGCACCTTCATTTTCCAAAATACAAGAAAATGTTGTCCAGGAATGTTGATTAGAATTTAATTTTAACATCGAATACATGAAATCAGGTGATACCTATTATTTCATCAAATTTCAATACTCTCCTATTACTATAACCATATCTATACTATAACCAAAACGATCAACTTCGAACGATCATATTTTTATAATTAGAAAAATATCAATCGAGAAAAAATTTCAAATGGGAAGCTTTTGCTTTTCATGTAGTGGAACAAGAAAAGTTTATATCGATAATTTGTTCTGAAATTTCAAATAAACAATACGACTTATTTTCATGTATTTGAGGAAAATATTAAACAACAGGGAAAAATTATTTTTGTATAGAGAAGTTCACGACTAAGTTTTTAACCATAAATCTAAATTCCAAACAACATTTCCAAATAACATTGTTTCGTATTTTGGAAAATAAAGGTAGTTAGTTACCTTTCATCACTCTTTCAACTTTTATTCTCCCCTCCTCCTGCCATTTGGGACAATTCTTTTCTCATTAGAGATTACAAAATTTGAGGACTTACAGCAAATACTCCAAGCGAAATAAAAATTTTGAACATTGTAATGAAAAATTTTCGATTTGATCCTTATTGTCTAACAAACTATGTACAACAACTTTTTTCAACTATTGAGTATGTTTCATCACTTTTTCCCCGAAAAGTATCCCACTCATGAGCAGTTTGTTTTTTTTTACCGTATGGCATATGATCTGGTCATTGGATTTTCTATATTCATGTCATATTTTATGATATGTTGAATTAGGAATGCTCTAGAACAGCCAATGAACCCTTTCAAAATGATTGCTAGGTATTAATTGTCTTGATTAATCAAATTTAACAAAATTGGCATATAAAGTTGATTTTTGACTAACCTGTGAAGGTTTTCCGGAAATGGTGTTTCTAATAGCTATGCATGTGAATCTTTACGTCAAAATAAAGATTGTTATGAGCCCATGATAATTGTTAAGAAAGAAATTCATATTTTCAAGAGAAACATCTTGTTACGCTTTGCAATTGTCATGCAGATATAGGTTGTTATCAAAAAGACAGTTTGGGTGGTATTGTTCGTTAAAAAATATCACAAAACAAACATAAAATGGCTCTGCTGAATTATAATTTGTTTAGAAATATCATTGATGTGATGGAAATCAATGCACATAATAGGTACATATGTATGAAAGGAATATGTTACTCATTGGTAGTATATTTTAAGGAACTTTTTCTGGCTTAAAGACGTCAGTTGCGAGACAAGAGGTTGGCATCCCTGGCCAACAATTTAACAATTATAATTTGAGTAATCAAATCACATCATCGTAATAAACCATACACGTGTTTACTTGTAATCCTTGTAAAACGTTATTCATCACTCTTTGAAACGTTGCAGGTGCATTCTCTAGCCCAAATGGCATTCAACAAAACTTGTAATGTTTGACGCCGGTTGAAAATGCTGTTTTAGCTATGTCTTTTTTATCTAATTCTATACGTTGTTGGCGATGTTTTGGTTCTATGGGTTAGGTACAGACGACGAACTAGACAAATTTCACCTTTCTTCCCCTCAGTGTACCATGTAGTGGGATAAGGGTTAGGCACGGGAAGTGTTTATCTCAAATGTTTTGAATTCTTCACTCTGCAAGGAGTCAAAAAACTATTTTCGTCATCAGCAATATTCACGATATTATTAAGATGTATTTATTATGTAAAAAACTAGCTGATCACACTAAAATATACTTGAAATTAGCTTATCCTACTATTGAGACATATCTACAATTAGTTTGGATAACTATGTGTATGCGCAACAATATGATCAATATTAATGATCTGAATACTCTATTTCGTAACAATCTTCATAGCTAGTCTGTGAAAACAATCTTTGAGTTATAGAAATCCGTATTTGAAAGATTCAACAAAATAGCTTCTTAGACCTAAACTACAAAATTGTAATAAAATTTCATTAAAAAGGTATAAACATTATTGTATTGAAATTTTCCATAATATAAGGTTATTTCCCAGTGAACGAGTTAATTTTCCAATTCCAACAAAATATGCAACAAATATTTGAATTTAATGTTAGGAATAAAACATCAAAACCTAAATATTGAAAATGGTAATTCCAGTGGCACAAAAAAATACTCATACCTATAAACAGTAGAATTACATTTAAAAAATATAGATATACGGAAGAAACCTATAATAAATAAAATTGGATACAGTTAGGTTCACAAAGAACTCTAAGATGAGTATTTATGAAGGTCGTTACCAGCCAGAATTGGAATATGTGGAACTGCGCAATTATTGAATGACTCTGTTCGATTACAACGTTGGTCATCTGAGAGTGCCTCAATTATCCATTAGCGGTAATTAACAGGTTTAATGGAGGACATAAATTCGCATAAAAATCAATATGGCGGCGCATAAATGAAGCCATTCGAATATCATCACCGTTTTGACAGAATGAACTCCAGATGTCATTCTTATTTATTCAGTTATCTTATTTTCTTTTTCTATCATCATCTACCCTCTCTGTTGAAACCTTAATCAAGAAAAACCTTTGCCAATCCTATCCTTTTTCAGTCCTTATTTTGCTTTTGCTTTTCTCGAAAAGAAAACAAAAATGGTTGTGCAGCGAAGTTTCAAAACTCGACACCAAAGTTCAGCTATCTTTGAGTTTGTCCTCTAAACGACGTACAGTACATCCCTGTTTCAGCCTTGGAGAGTGTCTGTTTGAGTCGATTGTACTCCCCAATTGTCCAATCGTACGTTTCCCAATCGCGATGTTCCGAGTACTTTCGCTTCAATCGGTAGCTCTCCATTTCTGAAATGTGGGACGGTACCCAAAAATCCACTCTAAGGGTACAACAGTTGCAAATAACGTCCAATTATGCCATGTTTACCTCTTGAAACTCTTTTGAGACACTGAGGACAATATAAACGTATCCTGAGTTAGCTTCTGGGGCAGTTTAACCGAAAGTAAGTATAGGAAAAATTAAAAATGTACTGCATCTCAACGTGTATATTTATTTTACTGGATGACGCGTTTCGAAGCACTAATGTTTTGGTTTCAAATCCCTTAAATTATCACAATCATGTTACATTACAAAATCCTTGCAATCCTCGTAAAACTTTATCCATCACTCTTTGAAATGTTGCAGGTGCATTTTTCAGCCCAAAGGGCATTCTACAAAACTCGTAATGTCCGGCGTCGAATGACAATGTTGTTTTAGCTATGTTTTGTTTATCTAATTCTATGCGATGTTTTGGTTCTATTTGAAGGTAAAGACGACGAAATATAATTTCACCAAGAAATTAGGAAAGTACATTCATCTATTCAATTTACTATAGATTCCAGAAAGTGCATGCTCTTTAATAATTTTTATTAATTTCAACATGTTTCAACTATTGTAAGTAACAAGAATTGAATCATTTTGTAATGTAACATGATTGTAATAATTTTAGGGATTTGAAAATACAACATTAGTGTTTCGAAACGTGTCATCCAATAAAATAAATAAATACGTTGAGATACAGTAAAGTTTTGATTTTTCCTACTGATCTAACTCTCAACACGTATTCAAGGAATATCTTTGGAATTTATAACAAAAGTAAGTAGTCGTAGGAGCCGACCTACGCGGGTAGTTCTTTTTCTATTGTCTTTGATATAGAAGAAACAACCAAGGACAACAGTTGAGAAGAACAAGTCTTTTATGTTGAAGACAATTAAATAAGAATTACCTCCGTATTGCATGGAAAGAAGGGCAGTTTGCTGCCGACCTAGCTTCTTGTTTAACCGTTAGAATTCATCTTTTAATATATTTTTTAAAACAAATATATTTTTTGTGGAACACGATCTTCAACGCACTCTCTTCATTGAAATTCTTACCCAGATCCAGAAAAGACTAACAGGGTGTACTGAGTACCTTTCCTCAACTTTGCTGCCATTTTTTTAACATTATACATTATTACTACT
Source organism: Phaenonotum sp. SLE1380 (assembly GCA_033557805.1). NCBI lineage: Eukaryota > Metazoa > Arthropoda > Insecta > Coleoptera > Hydrophilidae > Phaenonotum > Phaenonotum sp. SLE1380. The sequence goes on from JAUIMX010000050.1 coordinate 14,640, forward strand.
ACAGATATATGTTGTATATATCGATCTTATTATTTTTATCCCTGAAAACACGTTTGCATTTTCTCCTTGAAATGCTAGGATGTTTGTTTGAAAGTCAAGTTTGCTGGGAGTCTTAGACTAACATTTAGTTTTAGTTTTCTTTTTATCACTAATCATAGTTTTCTTAAGATATAAGTGCATGTTTCAGATAAGTTCACGATTTCTTCATAGTTATATTAAAAAATAAAGACGAAATTTGAACATTTTTTTATGGAGTAAGCGCACTTTTAGTGTTTTTATTATGTTTATTGTATAGATGTATTAATATACATATATTAATGAAACTGCTTTTTTGTTTCATGGATTTTGGGTGATGCGAACGTTCTTGAGTTTAAGTCTCTTTCAAAAAATAAACGTTTACTAATGATTTTTAGGTATTTCAGTCGATCAAATCAGCTGTCATTTGGTGAAATTTGATGAAATCGACAAAATAAGCTAAATATAAAACGTTTTCTTTGAATGTTATATAGATTTTCACATTTGCGCAATTTCTACCGGCCATATCACTGTCTATACACCGGTCCAGTCCTATTCAATTTGTAATTTCAATAAAATTAATATTATTCATTTGCCTCTCATATGACTTTCTCTAAGCTGTAGAAAAGGTTGATGGTGCTTCCAGGCAAACCGGAAGTACCATCAAATCTGATAATATTTCAGCTGTATTCAGCCCTTGGAGTTGTATAAAACGAAAAATCGAAATCAAATTCGTTGGAACATAGAAGAATTTTTAACAATGGAGTGGGCAGAGGCTCCCAACGGATGTCAATCCCCGATTTCTGGAAAAAAGGGCGTTTGTATTCTTTCGTTGAGCACGGTCGGGGATGGGTATCGGCCGGTACGAAATCTTTTATAATCGGATGATTTCATGTAGTGGTTGTTTTCATTCATACAGCAAATTTGCCTGAATGAGCACAAATTGAATTCAAACGGTAATCCTTGTAAAACATTACTAATCGCCCTTTGAAATGTTGTTGGTGCATTTTTTATCCCAAAAGGCATTCTACAAAACTCGTAATGTCCGGCGTCGGTTGAAAGTGTTGTTTTAGCTACGTCTTGTTTATCTAATTCTATGCGTCTTCGCTAATAAAACTGAGCATTTTAAAGGAGAAAAATCAGCTTCTACTCAGTGCCAAGTGTGAAGAAATATATAATGTAGAATATAACCTCAAAAAAAATGATTGGGGCGATCGCATCACAAACTCAGTTGAAAAGATTTGAAAATATAAAAGAAGTATTTTGATATATATTTTTGATTCTGTAACCCACTTTTCCTAATATTCATCATTATTTTTTTCTTGTGATTTCTAAATGAAATGGAATAATGATTTTTTTTCAAACGTTCCGAACTCTCTAAATACAATAAAATACAATACAAAATTACATTCAGTTGTAATTAAAATAATTAAAGTTTTATTTAAAATAAATAATTTGAATCAGCGTCTATCATACCCTGATATCAAATCGTGCTACGAGAACGACGGAGGACGCCTTCCCACCTCAATCGGAGATTATGGGCGTCATGGATATCTTTGTGCTCGTTGAAAAAATCTTCTTTTCATTGGATAAACTGCACTAGAAACGCGCTATTTTGATAAATTGAGATATTTATGGTAAACGAAATTATTAGTACATTTCTTCTCAATTTTTTATATATGATTTTTTTTATTTTCCATCACAAGTGCTATCGAATGTGCTATTATTGTGAACTGAATAAAATTATCGATCAAAAAATTAAAACAACATATGTATATGGCAAGTGATATTTGACTTATCAAAATTATTGACCATTTCTGATGAAACCGGAAGTGACTCGACCCCACTGTTGAAAAATCTTCTCCAGGTACATACTTTTACAAAATTTAGTCTTCAAGAATACAAGGGCAACAAGAGTGGGCTGATTTTTTTGTTCCACCCTGTATATTTGAAATCATCCAAAAATCCAAGAACGAAAAAGCATTTTTTATATTTAAAAAAAAAATTAAAATCACCTGAAAAAAACTAAATGAGCGCTTATTTTTTGCACAAAGCTAATATAAATCCTATAGCGTAGTAAAAAATAGTATTCGATAGATTTGAACTCATTATTACCATTATTATTGTAATTTTCGCATGTAATATTAGTCCTGTAAATCTGAAATTGATTATAAATATACTCCATGCGCTGAAATTGTAGCATTTCAAATATATTTGAACCCTTTGTAAGTATTTGCTATAGTGAAAAAAGTAAAAATTTCAAACCAAAGTTTGAAATTTTTTATTTTTTTTTCTTGAAAAATTTTCACTAAAATTTTTATTCGATCCATTTAGGCACATCGTAGTATGCGGTCACATTACCTACGAATCGGTTTCCCACTTCCTCAAGGATTTTCTTCATGAAGACAGGGAAGACGTAGATGTGGAAGTTGTATTTTTACACAGGTATGAACCTACTTGCTACTTTGATTTGTAACAATAATTTTGAAGCAAAATTCAACAGAATTATCTCCGAATTGAAGTAGCAAAATAATTTTTTTTATCAAGAAAATTTCGAAATTATGTTTAAAACAGGAATGGCTGTATGGTATGAGCTTTTTGCACGTAACTACAAATTTGTAAGAAGATGATTAAACTACAAGAATGTTTCTTTTTCCTACAGTAGCCAGCTACACCATAATTACTTTTCTGTTGAACTGAAAGCACGCTTTAATGTACCTTTTTAATATTTACTCAACATCCAAGTACCTGATGCTCTCAAAACGAATTTACGAAAACCACAACTACATTTTAAATTAAACATCTACTAACCTGTTTCAGTATTTATGCACTTTTGCACATTCCTGTCTACCTTCCAATTATTTTACGTCGAAGATTGGACGTAATTTTGATGAAAATCCTAATTCTTTTGCTGTAACGATATGTTTGTATGGTGAATTGTATTTTGTAAATTTTCCGGCCATATCACGGTGAACACACCGGGTCGGTTTTGTTTCAGTATATTTGCGAATATTTGAATAGAATTTGAAGTTTTTATTTGGATACAAGGGTTCCTATTTATTTAAAATATAGTGTTAAATATATATTTTACATTTTCATTGATAAATTTGGAACAACATTATCTTTTCATTGTTTAAAACTTCGATTTAGTTCCAATTCAATAAAATAATGTATGAAAGTTTTTCTGCCTTTTTTTGTTTCTTTTTTATCTACATTGAACGTAAAAAAACTCGTTTCTTTTTAAATGTATAATGTATAATGAATTAACATGAAACTTGATATTTACATAGATAGCGGTGATGAAACAGCATTAGGAAGTTGTGTAGTACATAGTATTAATAATTCTGAATGCAGATGAAAAGAGAAAAGAAGCAAATAAACTCGACACATAAATCGGGTGTCACGCTGAAAGGGCACCCCAAAAGTATATGAGGAACAAATTAACATTTGTGAAAACTAACTTATAGGTCTTGTATAGTT
>JAUIMX010000510.1:0-11822 GCA_033557805.1 Phaenonotum sp. SLE1380
CGGAAGTGGCAAGAAAATGAAAATATTTTATTTTGAAAGATCAGATGCTAAAACCCCTAGTTACAAAATTTCATTCCCAAATGATGATGGGAACCTTGAAAACTTTTAATGAACGCTTTACGTGAGACACCCTGTAGACGTGGTCAAATTTGTACACAATTTCAAATGGGTTTATAGTGAAGCACTTCCCCTTAAGATTATCACATGTGGAAAATGAATCAACTAACTTACTTGAAGTGAAAGTTTTGTAAAAAAAAATCTTGCAAGGCTTAAAACTGCAAATAGATGCAAAGTTTTCGTTATTTTTATAAATAAACATGCACACTGCTTAGGTGATCGCCCTTCAGTTGTTATAATACCAGATACAACAGTTGCGGTTCCGCTCAGTAACTTGGCAACTCTGCTCAGTTCAACGATCAGCTGATTGAACATCATAATAATAATAATAATAATAATAATAATCTTTATTGATGCTAATGTACAAAAGCACTTACACAAGTCAGTAGACAGATACATAGGTGTGAATACATTATAACTATCACTAGAAAAAAACAACTGAAACACCAAATACGAACAACAATAAATATTCGAATTCTTGTAGTTTGATTGGCTGGAAATTGACAAACTGCCCCAAGGTAGCGGATCAGCTGGTCGTTGAACCTGAGCAGAGTTGCCAAGTTACTGAGCGGAACCGCAACTGTTGTATCTGGTGAACGCGCCCATTGTCTGAATGGTTCTGGTAGAATAAATTGATGAGGAAACACGATTCTGCCTTTTTACTGAATAAATACTTTTGCTAATAAAACGAATTTTTATATTGCAAACTGGAAATTCATGGACTTCCCACCGTTTTTTATTCAATAAATAATGATACCTCATCGATTTAAAAATTATTTATATTTTTATATAGCTAATTATCAGAAATGACTTGAAGATTCCCGTTCATTTCCCAATTCAACTATAATATATGAAATTAGAATTATATATTTCTTGTATGAGACGTTTTCTTTCAAATTACCATATAATAAAATAATATAAAATATTGGTTGTATAGCTTTCGATAAATTTAATTATCTTCTTCAGTAAAAAGTTGTAAAAATACTATAATAAGTTTTATTTTTAAAATTGTAAACAAACTAACTAGAAAATAAATATAATTGAAATATGACATTTTTTTTAAATTTTTGTATAGCAAAACTATCAATCTCAATGTTAAATTTGAATTTATTGTCATGAGTGTTCTTATTATTTTTGTTTTTTATAATTTTTGTAGAAATTTTCGTTTAAGATTTCATTGTAGTTGTTTGTTAAATTTTCTGTGTCTGTTTTGAAATTGCATGTATTACTAATTTAATGTGTAGAGTTTCTGAAATAATTCTTTTTTTGTAGTTGTTTTCAATGTCTAAAATTTTTGTGTTGTTGTAATCAAAATTATGTTGTAAGTCGAAAGAATGTTTGGCTAGTGCTGTTGTATTGGAATTTCTTGTTAAATCGTATTTATGTTGTGACATTCTAGTTTGTTTACAATTTTAAAAACAAAACTTATTATAGTATTTTTACAACTTTTTACTGAAGAAGATAATTAAATTTATCGAAAGCTATACAACCAATATTTTATATTATTTTATTATATGGTAATTTGAAAGAAAACGTCTCAAACAAGAAATAATCAAAAACTTTCTCAAAATATACCAAAAAATAAATTAGAATTATATAGTGAGTCTTGAACTATGAACACTGTTTTTTTTTGTAAAATGAATTTATTATATTTTTGTCTTCTCTTATTTATCTATGATGACTCAAGTGGATTCCCCTTCATTTTTCAATTAAATAAATGATAAATTCCACTCTGATTTGAAAAGTCATGTTAATATTTGTCGAATCAATTATAAATACATTTTTTTATAAAATGAATTCATTATTGCAGGTATCGATGTGCAAGCTGTGAACGTAGTGATAAACTTTGACTTCCCAAGGATGGCGGAAACGTACCTTCACCGTATCGGTCGCTCGGGCCGTTTTGGGCACTTGGGCATCGCCATCAATCTAATCACCTATGAGGACCGTTTCTCCCTACATCGTATCGAACAGGAATTGGGAACAGAAATCAAACCCATTCCGAAAGTAATAGATCCCGCACTTTACGTTGCGAAACTCGATGACGGTGGTGAGGCCATCGAAGACAGCAAGTAAATCTGAACAATCAACCTGTGTATAGTATCTCGACTAAGCAAAATCGGATAAAATTTTTTTTTTCTCGTCTCAAATGAAAGAATTGAATTTTTGTTTAAAAATTTTTTTACAAGTGAAAAATCAGCATGCGTATTTTGTACTCCATATTGATTTTTACATCGAATTGTAAAAGCGTACGCTGAGGAACTGTATTTTGTATAAAAATTTTCGCGCAACATATCTAGGCTTGTAGGAAACGAAAAAGTGGAAGCGGTACGAGTTTGTTCGTTTTCCTGGTCACGGTCGCATTTGGTGAATTGTGATAAACCATTCCCGTATCTTCTGAATTCAGGGTTCATTTTTTTGTTTTGAAATCCTTAAGGATGGTTGCGTTACCCGTCTAGCCTTAAGGAGCAAATGCGAGTTGTGACAGGGAAACGTCGAGCTCATTTCGCGGTATGAAGGTGAATTTTGGACCACCCTCTTTGGATCTAACATCGAATCTCCGTCCAGTGAGGGAGCTTCAAAAATAATCGTCGAACCAAAAAGGACAAGTTATGGTATGTGTCGATCTCGAACAATTTTTCTTTTTTTTCCTAAATGCATAAATTTAAGTTAACGTTTAGTGATTGAACAATTTTCACATAAAACAAGTGGACAAGAACAAGACTTTATTTTGTGAGAAATGTGCGGAGAAGAGACTCCATGAGAAATAGTGTGACTGAGCAACAGAGAAACGCGAAAATCAGTTTGTGTGATAATTTTTTTTTTTAATTTTTTCCAATTAGATCGTGGAAAAAGCAATCATTGGTGATATTTTCATCACCTCGGAGATTCTGTGCTTGCGTTGAAACTCCAGCCTGGTTTCAACTTGACCGAAGACAAGGCTTAAAAAGACCCCTTTTTCTGTACTTTGCGAGAATGCCACTACCAGGAAGAAATCTATTTATTTTTGCAGCGCACTCGCAAATACAGAAAATTGGTTCTTCGACGACTTAGTTCAAACATTCCAACGTTTCAGCGGTTTTCAGAATAAAAAAAAATATTTGGAATCAAATCCACGAACTAAGTTGTAATTGCTTCGCTAAGAAAGCAACGTCCAAATTCAAAATTTTAAATTGCAAAACTTTTCGAACAAAAATTTTTAAAAGGGGGGGGTAAAGCAGTAAAAAGTTTTTATATGTTGTTTTAAAAGAAGCTGTTTTTATTTTACGTTTCAGTATGAAAAAGGAGTTCCGAATTTATTGATTAAAACCAAATGAACAAAATTCAACAATCGGGTAACAAATTTTCGCAAAACAACATATAAAACTAAATTTGTTATAAAAAAAATTGAAAAACGTGAAGAGCTTAGTTGTTTATATTTATTGTAAAATTTGAACCCAAAATTATTTGGTAAAAGACGGTAACATTGCAAAATATTTTTTTGTCATTCCTATCAGACCAAAATTTTCCATTTAATCAAGAAAAATAAACTTTTAAATGCGTTATTTGTTTTCACCACTCGAGATCTGAACATTTTGAAGTTTTAACACAAAAAAAAATTATCGACCAATTTGAATTATTGATTGGAAAAATGCGATTTCGTATCAATTCGCCAGTTGGTGCAATATCGGTTAAAGAGAGTTATTAAATAAAGTCGCAAAATTCCAATTATTGATTCTCATTGTTCGGAAAATTGTGATATCTCAGAATTTTGTATTTTTGCAATTTTGCTGCTATTAGACTGTAGAGAAATGTTGAGAGATGTGATAAATTTCTTGTTTTATATTGTAACTGTATTTTTCGGGGGCCTTCGGGTCCCTTGACTGAATATTTCTCTTCGTTATATGGAAACCAATGTGATTTAATGAAAATAGATTGTTGATTATTATTTATTAATAAATCCCACTCTTCACAAATTGTTCTTTTTATTTTTTGTGTCTTGTTTGTTGTTCCCAAGTCTTTGCACTGTTTTAAATCGAAGAGTTTACCTTGCAAAATAGGAGTTTGATTTATCTAAAAGAGGTAGGTAGTTTATAATCTGACATATAATACACACAAATTTTCTCTAATTTTGTAGTAATTTTTTATATATTCGTCGTATAACACGAACTTAGAAACATATGATGAAATTTCAATATCTTGTGATGCTTTATATTAAACTTTCCGTATTCAAAATACAGTGGTAGCTCGGTATTCAGCCTTGATTCGTTTCTGAGGTTTGGTCGTATACAGAACCAACGTTTCCCATAAGAAGTAATGTAATTACGAATAATCCCATCGCGATGAATGGTAAATGCTCTTTATATAGTATGTTAATGGGGTTGTAATATAAATTAAACATTTTATATATCTTTTTTTAAATTTTTCTGTTAGTTTTTTTTGCAATTCATGATTAATAAAACTTTACTTCAAAAATAAAATCAGAACTAATTTAATGATTGTTCACAGTAGTGTGCAGTCTAGTTCAATTTAGTGAACTTATCGTTCGATAATCATTCACTTAAGTAAACTAGTTTCAAATAAGTAACATTATTTGTATTAACAATTGAAAGTTTAGTTAGTAGCATCTCTTGGAAGAACACACACGAAGTTTCAGCCAGATCAGCAGGTAAATAAATCTAGAATCAAGTCGCCTAAAACCCAATTTGATTATGCTTTGGCTCGCTTCGCTCGCCAAAGCTTACTCGGGCGCTGCGCGCCCTCGTTGTTTCCTATTGTCAAACTGTTTGAATAATAGCATCTCTTGGAAGAATACACACCAAATTTCAGCCAGATCAGCAAGTAAATCCATCTAGAATCAAATCGCCTAAAACCCAATGCGATTATGCTGCGCGCCCTCGTTTCCTATTGTCAAACCGTTTGAATAATAGCATCTTTTGGAAGAATACACACCAAGTTCTGCTGGCCAGATGTGTGTGTTTCAACCAGTTACGTAATTTCGTATTGTGCCAGGGTGTATTGTAAATCTTGGAAATTCCAGAGTCTATTGTCCAGATCTACTAATTCTAGAACTACATTTGTTGGAATAATTTTTTTTACCTGTAGAGTACCGACCTTAAACCTAGTTTATCTCTATCACGATAGCACTATCATGTCAATGTCAGCCATTATTATAGATTGTCACACGTGATAGTCGACTATCGCGGTGTAATCCAGATATTTCCATGATAGTAAGTCATAGGTGAAATATACTAACGTAAATAATAAGTTGTCATGATGACACTATCAAGGTGTAAACTAAGCTTTACTTTTACAATTCTCGCTTTTTTTATAAAGATTTTTCTTACAACCTCAGTCAAGACAATATACTTTATTTTGAAGAGACAGACACATGCTCGCTTAGATCTGGAGAAGAGTTTTCAAAAATAGGCATGACTTTACACAATAATTGACACTTCGGGTAATATCTCCAAAACAGTGAGGAAAAGTTCTACTTTCATCTTATTAAGATCCAATTATTTTTCAACGTGTAATCGGGAAATGTAATAAAAATAGGGGGGTGCTCTTTAAAAAGCAATCACCTCATGGTGATTTAGTTACTTTTGGATCACCTATATATGAGAAACTAATTTCTGGTTATAGCTCTATTTAGTACAAGGAACTTTTTACTGAAACACTTTTTTGATAAAAGTTGTTTTAAGAGCGTGAAAGCCCCCCTGCACCTTAATGAATCACCCTGTATTTCAGTTTGTATTAATCACCAAGACGAGGGTTATAATTATTGGCAAAATACGATTTCATCAAATGTAGAACTTTGAAAATTCTGCATGGAACGCGAGTAGTTTTTTTTTTCGAGCGTAGCGAGGAAAAAATTGGCAACATACAAACAATTACATTAAATAAGGAATTTTGAAAATTCTGCAAGGAAATAACCATAACGATCGGTCGGATTGAAAAAAGTATTGGCAACGTACAATTACATTAAATGAGGAATTTTGATACTGAGGATGACACAAAACGTTGATTGTCTAAGAAGTGCTATTGCAAGACGTATTGAGGTAATCTTGTGTGTAATTACGGCAAGCATCAATGTGATTTTTTGAATCAGAATTTGATCGTGAGAGAAACATCTTCAACTGGTGCAAAGAAATCATCAAAAACCACAACCAAGGTGCTTCAAACCTGTTGAATTTCAATAAGAATTACCAGTTGATGAGCTAGATTCTGATATTAAGTATTGAAATTACACATTTAGCAATATAAGGTAAGTAGATTCTCAACAATTGTAGTGAACGTTTTGAATAAATTTGGAAAAAAGTAATTTCTGGATCGGTTTGACCACAGAAGACTTCTGTGATTTGACTATTCTGTCATGACAGAATTGGAAAATTAGAGTCGTTTTACTGTGTTAGTTCCTTTGACCACACAGAAAACAAAAATGCTGTTCCAACCACTGGATTATTATTAAAATTTGACATTAGAACATAACCCAACTTTATCATAATAAAGCAGTCTATGCGATAATAGCATTTTTCAATCAATTATGAACATTAAACACATTTTCAATCCCAATCAACGTTGATTTTCGCATAAAATTGCATGAATAATTAAGAATAAGCAACAACATTGCAAATTTGCCCGTCTAGAAACCGTTTTGCGGAAAAATCAAAGTTTGCGATGGAATGCGAAACGACTGTAGTTCAATTGATGGAAATGTTTGAAAAAAAAAATCAAGGCTGCATTGAATAACGCGAAAAACAAATAAGTAACAAGAATTGACAGTTAAAATTTTATGCAAAATCGCTTCAATTCGAAATGCGAAGTCGCTCATTTTAAACACGCGCGTTCGGCATTTGTTTCGCGCCATCTTTAAAAACGCGTCCGTAAATAAATAATCTTTTATAAAAACTCAAACTGTGCTTATGTGGAGTGTGTATAGTGTTTAAATGTTTACTCAAACAGTGCTTATGTGTTGTGTGTATAGTGTTTATGTTCCAGAAGGGTGCAAAAGCAGATATCCACATTTCGCAAAGGGTGAGTGATCTTTTATCTTTAAATTAAATTCGAACTTAGATTCTGTAGTCAGCGTCTTAGGACTAGACTATTATTTGATGGCATTAATTCATAAGGTTTAAAAATTCCAACAGCAACAACATTAAATCAATTTACTAAAAAAAAACAAAATTTAGAATTCACTTTTTCGTTTTTATAACATGTCCTAAATCATGAACGCCTCGTACGCATTTCAATTTCACTCCTGGACAATCTTGAACCCTTCCGACACGAACCAAAACAATATTGTGCTCTTGCAAGTTATGTCCGATGCCAGGAACGTAAGCCAACATCTCTTTACCATTGCTTAATCTAACAAGAACACATTTTCGATTCGCTGAGTTCGGTTTCTTTGGTTTTTTGATTAAAGTCTTTAATACGACGCCCCTCATGAAAGGGTTACCATCGAGAGGTCTTTTCGGACGCCTTGGTTTCACGTGTGGCCCCCTTCTATGCATTTGGTTGAGCGTCGAACCCATTCGGACATCTAGAATTAAGTTTTTGAATTTATGAACCAAATAAAACTAATTATACATACCCTGTATGTTCAAACCAGCTAAACGAGATACTAAATTTGTTGCGGAGTCTAATAAACCTTTGGAAACTTCAGGATTCGTCAAAAGCAGGCTCTTGGGTTGTGGGAGCCTTGCTATAACCGTTCTTAAAAAATTCATATTCCCTAAAAACAATAATTTGTAAGAAATTACCTAATACGCAAACATAACCTATAAAATACGACCCTATTTGCGAAAATAAGCAAAATTATTGCTAAATTACGTACTTAGCTAAATACCATCAACATTTATTTAAAAAGTATTGATTTTATTAATATTAGAGGCACAGTAAACGTATTTTAAAATGTTTTCATTCGACGCGTCGAATGTCAAATTGTTGCCAACATTATTCTGGGATTGAACTAGAACTCCCTAAACCAAGGCGGGAATTTCAAATAGAATCACGTCTTTTTACGTTAACAAATAATATAGCATCTATAAAAGTCTAATATGCGCGCTGTATCTCACGTATTTAGGTTAACCACGTCGATTAATGGTAAAAATTGATTATTTATTACTCGCATATGCTGCAAATACTAGATTTGGCCCAAGTAGGCAAAGAAAACCGCGTACGAGAGACCATGCACCGAGAAAGTGCTACATTCCACGATGTTTGGCCGCGTATTTCAGGTAAAACTCTCCTTTTGTTGCTCGAATAACTAATTATATAACCAATAATTATTGTGCTAACTTTACGTAATCAAGTAACAAAATTATATTGCTTTTGTTTTGGGAATTTCGAATTGTTCTTGACCTACTTGTCGTTTACAGGTGGTTTTAGTTTGTTTCTTGCTGGATTTCGCGTGGGTTGTTCTGCCAGCTCACTGCAGGGCTCTTGCGAAATACAAAAGGGCTCCACTGGAAGTCGGTTTGGTCTCTTTTGGGATTGTTGACAAAGGCCATTTCAAACCTCATCCCCAAATGTTAAACAAAACTATTGTGATTCCCGCTCATGTGATAACGCACCCCCACATAAAGCACGAATGGGTCCCAGGCCACGTTCACAACCATCACTACATACCTGCGCATTCCCAAACAATTTATTTACCGGTTCACTACATTGTGACTCCTGAGATGTCAAAAATTTGGCAGGATGATGAATATAGGAGTCATTACGGGGGTTTTGGGGAAGGATTGGATTCTGGTGGCCAGGGCGCGGGACACGGGTACCACGTAGTATTTAATTAAGTTATTATTGTCATAATTATTGTAATTTATCAATAACTTATTTCTTGAATAAATAACATATGTTATGTACACTAATGAGTCATCAATTTCAAATCGGAACTTCGAAAAGCATTTGTATTAGTGCCTAAAATAGAATATAAAAACGTTTTTTTGCATTACTATTGCTATTAAACATTATAATTCAACTTTGACAAATTTTGTTTATGTATTTACTACATCAAACCGAATATTGGGTTGTCTAAACAATAGGGTGTATTGTTTTCCATAAAATCGACATTTTTAACGAGAAATCATGGGAAAAATGCATTGGGCCGTGAAACTAGGTCAAATCGTATGCGGAACAACCTTATAACATAAAAAAATGAGTAATTATTTGCTTCCCATTGTAAATATGCATATTTACTAATATGTCAACTGTGTTATTATTAAAATGATACAATCTACCTTTCGTAATTACAGAATTTTCATTTAATTATTGGGTATACCTGTTTTAATATTAACGAATTTCGAAATAGTAGATTCTTGTCAGGAACCCTCTTGATTTTTTTGGTTTTTATTTTTGTATTTATACTTACCTTATGTGGTATTATCCCATTCAAATTAAATCACACACTTTCCGCGTCTTTGTTTTCTTTGTCAAACCGAATATCTATTTCTTTCAAAGCCACTGAATTTAAAACAGATATTTGGCAATTCACCAAATATCACACAATCATTTGACATCCATATCATCAATGTCCCACTTATTGCCTGTGAAGAATATAAGAATGGACAATTACCAAAAAATTTCTACTAAAATAATTCGAAAAATCTAATGTCATAGCATTGATTAATAATTATTATTCAATGGTCATAGAAAATGCATCAAGTATAACTTAGTTACAAAAAGCAATTTATAATTCTAAGAAGTGTCAGATCACGCCAAATTTATTGTTGAATTTATGATTATCAATTCCCCAAACAAGACAAAAATAACAAGACCGTTAAAATGATCAATCTTGTTAAACTGTAAAGGTTGATGGAAGTCCTCAACTTCTTATCTATCTGCCGCAAGGCCACATTCAAATAAAAGTATATTTTAGTTAGAACCATTGTTTTTATAATTTTAATTTCCGTAAAGATACCGATTTACGACTTTTTTATAGTTATTACCAGATGGATAAACAGTTGAATTACACGCCAAAACAAAAGATGACAACAAATTATGTTGCAAAAAAAAACATTCCAGCAAATCTTTTGTTCAACAGCACTTGTTTTAGTTATTAGTATTAATTAACATATTGGCAAGGCGTTGTCTACAATATACCATTCGTTTTTATTTGTTGTAATAGTTGTTTTCGTAAAAAGCGCGACAAGTGTTACCTTTTTTTTCAAGAAGTTAACTACTCTATTATTACCTTGTGAATACAACTGTGACATAGCAGTTTTCAATTATGAAAGAAGTGTTTTGAAAAACTTGAAGGTTATTTAAATTGTTGTTACGAAATTCTACTAGGGCTGTCTTTAATTGTTTACAATAATTATTTGTTACTAATTTGCAAGAATCGAATCGATGGCTTATATCTCAAATTCATGTTGTCCCTTAATTCTCTGTCATATAATAAAGTTCTGTCCAGATAATTCTGTAAGTCCCTGTTTTATTTCTTATCTGAGCAGAAGATTTCAGATTGACGGAGTACAATCGCAGGAAAATCTTGCATTGTCTGGTGTAACCCAGGGATCGATTCTTGGACCGATCCTCTATACTATCTCTACATCTTTCAAGTTGTGCTAATCTCTGAAGATTGGAAGACTTAGATACAGCAATATTCGACATAAATTCTGATTTAACATTTAATCCATCTTGCGAAAAAAAAAACATATACTTGGGTTAAACCCATCTAAGTCATCTGTGTTGATATTTGGGAGAGGTAATAGGCGTCCTGATATTTTACCTCATAATGCAATTACACTGAATGAGTAACTGTACAAAAGCAAATATCTTTTTATTCGACAACAAGAACTAAGGCTTTTCACTCGGTATTTAATTATTGTGAACTATTATATGGACCCTGTATTGATATTCATGATGTTGCTCGGAACCAAAGACTACAAAATTCATGTTTGCGGTTTGTGTATGGCATTAGACGTCGTGACCGAATCTTATACACTTTGTTATAGGCGGAATGGTTGAATATGTCTAGACGTCGCACATAGAGGTATTTGCACCTAAGTTCCGGATAAAATTATTTTGTGTTCTAAAAACAATGCAAATCACTTCACTGTCAATATAATTATGAAAAAGACAAAGATCTCAAATGAAACGACATTCTTGACAAAAAAATATTCAAAGTGCTCTCGGATGTAACGCTGAATACGTATAATGGCCCAAAATGTAACTATCAAAGAAAAACTCCATTATACCAAAAATTGTATTGCATATAAAATCTTCCTCCTTCCACAAAATACACGAATCAATAATTATATTGTTCATTGTTGATAAGCCATTCAAGGTGGTCACAATTCAACTATCAACATCCAGTTTATGATATGACCAACCTGTATGAATTCAAATTTAGAATTATGATGAAGTTGGTATAAAAAGTTCAACTTGTGGTAGAATGAAGTTTTGTCTTTGGCAATTACACTGTGACAACACCGAGCCATAAGATAGCTATTAATTATTTTGAAAACAGAATTTTGAAGAAAACACCGATTTCTGGTAAAAAGAACGTGGTTTTGGTTTATTCTACCTACTTAGGACATACTGTATGTATTTAATATTTGATTAAGCAGGTTTTAAAAATAATATTCTTTCATTATATGTTGCTTCATCTGAAGGGTCTTTTATGACAGCGTCTTTCAAGAAAGGTTTCGAAAGTGTTTATTGCGAGGTTCAGCAGCCTTTTCCAATATCATGCCTATAGGTAGTAAAACTTTTTCAGTGATAAT
>JAUIMX010000511.1:0-11819 GCA_033557805.1 Phaenonotum sp. SLE1380
ACAAATGTCAAAGACGCAATGAGAGGTTATGTTTTCTTCTTTTTAGGTTGCTACAAATTTGCTCGTGGTAGTCGCCAGGTTCAGACAGGAAGTGCACTGATCAACCAATCAAATTTAAATACCAACACTGTTCTGACAGGAAACGCGCTGAATAACCAATCACGGTCCAGTAATACGAAAACCGTACTAAACCGGCTCTTTTTGGCTCGTATCGAGAATAACCACCCGGTTACCTGAAGTTAACCGAAACCCGCTCTTTACTCACTGTGGAAAAACCGGCCCTTAGCTTTTAAAGTAATGATTTGTCTGCATTGGCTCCGAAATTGAACTTCTGTATCATCAAGTGAGTTATATAATGTCATATTTCTGTGACGTTTGAAGAAAAAAGCCTTTTTTTCGTTGGTGAGCTTTCGTGAACAGTTTGTCACATCTTCAGATCTCCAAAAACAGATCAACCTGCATAGATGTAAAAATGAGGTGCAAAAATAGCATAATTACGCAATTAAAATGTGATTGAACCATAAAGTATTAATAAAACATAAAACTGTATAACAAGTTAAAATGACATAAAGCGCACCGTTTTATTATAAATTATCCTTAATATACTCAACCTAAATTTGCCAACGTAGTCTTCTACTTCCACCAATTAATAAATTAAATACACTATTAGTTTTTTATTTAGAGCAATATCATTTTGAAATCAAGTGAAGCTTGAATGCAAAAGGACGACGCACTAGGCGCAATAAGAGTATAATTCTGCAAAACTTTCAGCTAGAATGATCATTTAGACGAGTTATTCGATGTTAAGTTCAATTTCAAATCTAGAGTTTTGATAACTTTCAAATAATTTCTAATTTATTTGTTTCTAAATCTGAACAATCTGTAATGAGCGTCAATTTACATCGCTTATACACACCTCATGTTGAATTAATTTTACTAATAATAAACATACAAAGATTAAACCTTTTAATAACAGCCACTCTTGTCGCTTTCTAGGCGTTCAAGTTTCTAATATCGTATTGTTTGTTTCTTTCAGACACCGAAATGGAATAAGACATGTAAATGGCATATCCATAGAGAAAAGTAGACCACCAGGAATGAACAGTTTGCTAGCCTGCAACAGCTACAAAAGCCAAGCCTGGCAACAAACTTCTGACAACCATCTTTTGCCAGGTTACAGCCAAAGTTATGGAGCACTCAACATGCAAAATTTCCGTCACAGCCACCGCGATTACGTCAACAACCGTCCGGCACAAAGCGTGGCATGCTAGAGCTACCAAAAACTGAGACTTTTTCTTAAAAATTAGTGTATGTATTTGTACCATAAATTATTGTTAGCAACACTTACCTATAATACTCCTGTATATTTGTTATTTTTCCATTAAAAATTTTTAAAGTTCGGTCTGATTGTTGTTTAAAGTGATCTGCAAACCAAATGGGTGAATTTAAAAATTAACAGGCATTTGCCAATACATAATTCAACACTTCTTTTGTTGAGGTGTATACAAAATTAGCAGCATACCTAGATCCTTTATTTAAATTTTATCTTCAAGCCTCTTACTCACTGGTATGCTGTGTGCATTATATTCAAATAATGTTCTTTTCATACTCGTCTGGCGCAAGAATATTCATTTAGCTCAAAACAAATTCAACGTACAATTTGCATAACTATCTGATGAACATTTTAAATGCACTGACGCGACATGAAGAATTGACAATTCAAAAATTTAATACATCTGAAGTTGACTCATTGAGAATATCGAGAAATGGAGTGTAGTCGACTAAGAAGAAATCTGGGTGCAAGTTGTATGAGTCATTTTGCGATTTTTAGGCGAATAAACTGTACTTGACTTCCGTGGAAGCATCGAAGTCTATGGTAGAGGTGTTGAAGTGTTCGTATTGTCCATAAACGGATAAGGGGAGGTTTCAATAGCACCGAAGATTGAAGTTGCTAATGAATTTGTAAATAAAGAAGCTGAAGTTTTGAGTCAAGTGTGAATAAGAATTCGAAACTTGTTGCAGTGGATTAAAAACAATTCGATGCGATAATTAGGAGATCATTGACTAAACAGATATTGTTCATTTTTGTCTTTTCTTAAGATTTGTAACAAATTCATTTAATTTTTGAAAGCGCTGTATGTTATTTTTTTCTTTTTTCAAGGTAATGAAATGCTTGGATGTAAATAATTTTTCAAGACTAGCTTTTGAATTTGTTTTAAAAGTCTTCTGCAGGTAATAACTTTGTATAAATTATGAAAACTGATTAATTATGTCGATAAATACATAAATTTTCTATTTTCCCATATTTCCTTGTGCTTGTTTTTGTCATTGAGCAAGGGACTTTGGGACGAGAGTCAACCTATTGTATATAATGGGTGAAATATATTTCCATCTTTTTTATCAATTTCTGTCCTTCTGTCCTTGTCCTAAAACTAATGAGCATTTTCATGATTTTTGAAGTTTATGTTAATTGAAAGTACTGATCCGAACTTAAATAATTCTAAATAAAAAAGTAATTTCTGAACCTCCTAAGATTGGAAAAATAACGATTGAAATTGGAATTTCTCTAAGGTGTCTACGGAAGCAGCGCCACGAGTTAATGGGGTGAAGTTAGCTTTTCGAAAAACACGGGGTAGCTTATGCAACCAACCGTGCCCATAGAAGCCGAAATTAGGAAAGAATGGTTTGGAGCAGTAAGAAGGACAGTATACACCATAACCTCAAAATCGTCGCTGTTCTGTTGCGGAACTATTGACGAAAATTAAAATACTCAAAAACAATAACTGAAATACAAACAACAACTAAAAACTACAGACAAATTGAGAAAACACAGATTAGGCACTTCAGCAATAGAACTTTGACAGAAAGAGGTTAGAAAACTGAACGCCACCTATTTTGGCGAAACATGATTACCAACATAGAAACTTTAAATCACTGGTTTTTTTCAACTCATGACACGACTTCCGTTTCAGATTATTTGGAATAACGGGAATTTTGTTAAATAATATCAACAAAGAGGAAAGAAATTTTGATATGAAATATGCATCAAATGAACCAGTATTGATCGTACTATAAGCTGAGATTGAACTTTTTGGTATTGGAAATTCACTCAACATCCTCATTCGGCTGTAATGTAGCGTCCCCAATTGTCAACGGGCAAACTTGGAACTGTTCGCTAGATTTATTGTTCAGGGATGTTAAAAATGCAGAGATTCGAGTTAATCAGTTTTATGAATCGAAATATTTTCTACGCCAACAATTTGTAATTGATCAAAATTGATATCAAGCATTTGTATTCGTTCACTCACAATTGTTCTCCATAGCAAAAAAAAAATCAAATAATGTTTCTGACTTGGCTCATTACGAGGCTCGCTACCGGCAGGTTTGGACAGCCCTGATTTGAAGTGTCAATTGAGCACGGGCGAAATGTCAAAATCTCGGGGCAAATTCGACTGTGGTGCCATGCATAGGTCGGAGCACTTTTTGTCACCCTAATCCCCCCTAAGCTTGTCTCTCTTTCCAAACTCCCTCACTCAACGGCAAACTTTCAAAGTTCCCAAAACTGAATTTCTCCATAAATTTGTGATACGGGTAGGAAGTTTCTACATCCCCAGTCATCCTCAGGACCACCAGTTTACTTTTCAAAGGCATGCAGGCCACATTTCTTCAGAATATTTATTGAGTTTCATTTATCCACTATCACTAAGAATATTTACAAGTGGGGGAACAAAACAAGGAATATTAGGTGATCGGTAAATCAACAATTGATAGTAGGTCAAGCTCTATTCACGCAGTCGGCATTCAGTCCAATAAATTACAACCATCTTTACCAACTAATTGCTTCATTATTATTATTTAGGAATTCAAATACATATTTATAATAATAATAATGCTACAGGATAACGGGACTATAAAACCATTACAATTAACACATTTTTGTATGACACAACAGTTAATGATAGCAATATCGCTACCAGCAAACCGCTCCGCTCCGATCGCTGAATGTTCTTATTGCAAAAGTGCATTTGTCTAAAGCCAGTCGATATGAAATACACTTTCTCTCGAAAACGTGCTTGCCTACGTCCCAAAGGTCGTTCAAACAACCGCAGTCTATTAATAAGAAAGATATGACAAACACTTTGGTGTCGTTAGAGCTGTATAAATATTTATCTATTCTCTAGAATTGCTAGCTTGGAGCTGGCTATTGAAAAATACGATTGGGTTTTCTAGGTGCACTTAGTTTCACTGCACCTATGTTCATAGACAGGTGTGTCAGATGCGAACCAATTTAAATTATGGTAATAAAATCGAGATATCTTCCCATTTTTGGGAGGGAGATTGAATTATAATTCATTTCTATTTAACTTTCAAACTAGTCAAGTCAGCTTGGAACAAATATTTGCAAGTTGAAATGTGCAAAATTCCTATTGGTTTGTTTCCTAATATTTTACTGGGAATAAATTCTTGTTCTTATTAGTTCACTTTCAATTTGCATTTTTTGTACTATTAATTTATGCCCCGCCATATTTTTGCTTTGGAAGGATTCCCTAAATCTAATTACTAAAATAAAATTTCAACACAGACCAAAGTTTTTCTAATTTGAAAGACAGTCCAGTGAATACTGATATTGATTAATTAATTTTTAATTAATTATTATTAAATGCTGTCAAATTCAGGCGCTATAAATTAAAACATTCAATTACCTTAAGTAATAGCGCAACAAGTAGGTACAAACTGTCATGAATATAACGCTTTAAAATTCAAATAATAAAATTAGGTACCTTACCTATCGTTATTTTGAAACTTATTTTAGCAAATGATGTATCAGTTGAGTGAATTTTGATATTTATTTTCACTTTATAAAAGTGACATAATTTCACTAGACTTGTTTTGCAAAATTATGTAGTTCTTTTATGTAGTATAAATAAATAACAGAATTAATTTAACTGACACATCAATTACTCAAATATTTTTCACAATAATAAAAATTTATTATTTTATAATTCGAATTTTGAAGTGTTCTTTACATGTCAGTTTGAGAACAGTTTTATGCAAGGTTGTATCTGCTGCTTTATTACTAAATGTGATTGATTGTTTTCATTTGTTGCGTCTGAACATGACAGGAGTACCTGTCGAAACTTGTAACATAGAATATATACAGGGCATTTGTTTTTAACTTGGCACCTTTATTGTAAAGGTGCATCCAATTGGTTTTTTTATCAATAATTCCTAAACTTGTAACTTTAGGTATAGGACATTGTACATACAAAAGTATGAGGAACTAGATAGGCTGATAATAAATACGGCATGCTATTTAAAAAAAATGAAGTTATTGAATATTCAAATTATCCAAGTTCAATAATTTATTGGGCAGCCCCTGTACAATATTTCTGAAATTTTCAAAGTGCTTACATTCACAATAACCTTTCTTAAGAATTTTGCAAAGTTATGAAAATCTACCTTTGGAAATAACTGAATAATGGCACTTACAAAATTGGTATGCATTGGTCAAACAAATGACAATATCTTGAAAACGGTTAAGTTCAATCTTCTTATTGCCTCATTAAACTCATATTATTTTCAAATGTTAAATCCAAAAATTCAATAAAAATATGAGGTTGCTATTTAAAATAACACTAGCTTTAAGGGTTTCAAGACTTTTCGACCACACCGTATAGGGGAGACTAATTTCTTTTTGTAGCTCAGGTCAATAGAAATAAATTTTACGGGAAACATTTTTTTCAAACTGATATTAACGGCGCTAAACTCCGAGGCCGTACTATTGACTCACCCTGTATAATTGACTGAAAAACAATATTTTTCAATTCGTTAAGTTCAAAAAACAAGATGAAAATTTCTTTGTAGAAAAAGATGCAGCACTTCCCCGCAAAATATTTGTTGAAAGTATAATTAAAAGGCTACATGTTTCAGCAAGTGTTTCAACAATGCTTAAAAAAAGGCCAGGAAGAGGAGACACATGGCCACGCGGTTCAAGCAAGAATATGTTTTTCCAATATTGCAAAATTTTATGGAATCAAATATGTTGGTTGAAGAAGGAAAGTTTTATTAGATTCCCCAAATCACTAAGACCAAACTTCGTCGTGAAGGACGCTTACCATCGAGTTTAGTGGGTTCCCAAGATGCCGTTGACAAAGCTAGATCTCCCATCAGTTGAATTTTATTGCCGAATATTACTATATTTTAGGACAAATATAAATTGTAAATATATCCCATATTTTGAAACGGAAGTAGTATTCATTTTATTTGTAGATATACTAATACATTCTGCTGTGATTTGTTATAAAACTCACGCCCATAAAATGATCGTCACAATTTTTCTTCGACATTCATAGAATTCTCAAAAATGACTTTTCAATTGTCAGAATTGGTAGGTATTCGCCGTGTATTGGCTTCGTTAATAGCCGACGTTTCGTCCACTGTTGCAAGGGACATCTTCAGTTTGAGGGTGGAGTTCGTAGTGCTGTGAGTGTTATGTGATTGTGCCCTGAAGATGTCCCTTGCAACAGTGGACGAAACGTCGGCTATCAACGAACCAATACACGGCGAATACCTGTAAGTACTAACTCTGACAATTGTTCCGTCCGTGAAAGTTTACATTCTACTACTACTTCAATTGTTTGGTATGTAAAAATTAAGGTATTTTTTACTATTGCTTCATTATTCATATTTACCCAATAAAATGTTTTCCGACTGAAATCGAATATTTTTAAAATCCTATGGAAATTCAAGTGCAGTTTACAAAATTTTTCTATATACTTACCTATTCACGAAAATCTATGATATATGATAAAAGGTGCATTTATGTTCTCTGTTTGGTTCCAATCTAATTCAATTTTCCTATTATTTTCTTGGTATTTTTTTGCGATTTCACTTAATAAAACTGTGGGCAGAGAACTAAATTATTTAAATATTGACGTAATTTATGTTTCTTTCCCAATTTTCATTTCAATCAAAATATGTACAGGGTTTCGATATATGGGAAATAGATAAATGGTTATGGAATAATTAACATAAACTAAAGTATCAATAAAATTAATATTATTCAAGCAGCAGTTGCGGTTTTGTCGCCAAACGGAATAAAAGTAGGTTATTTCAATTCTCAAGGACGAATGTTTAGTAAATTGATATCATGGTTACCTGTTTCTTGAGCAGCAATTAATTCTAATTCACCAGAAGACCGGATGTTCGAGCACCAGACCCCTCGGCGGTCTTTCAAGTCTACTAATCAAGAAGAAAAGAAAAAATAAATGCCGCAAATATTTTTTAAATCAAAGATATACGAGCGACGGAAACTTCACTTTCGTTTTCATTAATTTTGCAATTTATTCAATTAAAAGGAAGGTGCTGTACCTTGGACTGATTGGAGTTGAATTATTTTTGAATTTGCCGCCTTTATATTTTACCTATTAGTATTAGTGTACAATTAATAATAATAATATTTACTTCGCTATCAAAGATAAATACACAGGATGGTCGCTTATTGCATCTGGCTTCTGTAGGTCAATAAATGTATAGGTTCTAGAAAAAATAAAAGTTGTGATGTGTTCCGAAGAAGTGTGACATGTCATTTTCTTTAATTGGAATAGTATTTTTTATTGCATATTAAAAATCTATAGAGAAAAATAAATGGGGTTTATTAACCATTATGACCACCTGAACCCAACAGTTCATGATATTAATTATTTTATAAAATATTTATCATGAAAAGATTATTCAGGTTTCAATAAGGTGAAAATATGAAATCAATTATTAAAATAGTAGTTGTTTATTATTTAGTTAGAATTTTTATCACATTATCACATGAAAAAATTTTTGAACTTGACAAAATTTCATCAATGAAAACTTTATTCTTTCAAATAGAACGCTATACTTTTTGTTACACAAATTGAAAGTATATGGAGAAATTGTTCAAAAAATTATAACATGTTTCATACATAAAGTTTTCCTACAAATTACGAAATATTTCATTTACTATAATTTCCTACGTTTTGACGAGAATATCTAACAAAAATTTCAAGAAAAGCTATGAAAGAAAATTATTTTTAATAGACACTAAAAATTTTATGATTCAGAAAATGTTCAAAATGTCTCCCATTTTGTTCTAAACATGAATTTATATTTTCTTCAAACGGCAGCATATTCGGTATAATCAGCTATCATTGTGATAATATTGAAGTATTTTATATTAAAAAACGTGTAAAAGCGAAGAAAATATTTATTCACTTACTAATCGAACATCCACGCTTTATATACTACGGAGGATAATTATTAATTTACCAACAATCGATGGTTCATTGCAAAAATATGTAAAAGCCATTCCAACCAAAGAATTGTCATTGAAATGACCTTGCAATTGTCAAATAGGAACACACATCTGAGCTAAAGTTTATTTCAAACCTTAATAGCTATAATTATTAATACACTTTTGACAAGATCACAGTAGGAATAACAAACCTACATTCAAGATAAAGCTTCATTATCACTTTCTGAAAGGTTATAAATCTATTCTCTCGTAACTAAACGATAAAAGGATGGCTCGATTTCCAATTCGACTTACAATAAAGTTGTAAAGTTGTAATAACGTTCGATCACGAACGAACCGCATTGTAACCCCTCGATGATGGTATGCAATCACGGTGTCACTAACTCTCTATATCTTGAAGATGCTCATCTTCTAGAAACCGAACGTTAACGAGAGATACAACTCCGGTCTAATTGACTTTCGCTCGAACTGCACCTTGCATTTGCATTATTCAATTCACTTCCTTGAAGATCATCCTTGCTCAAGCAAAAATAATGATCAGAACGGTACATCTGTGGGAGACGCAGATATACTCTTGGAATAAAAGCCACGTGCATTTGGAAATTAATGGGAAATTGCTCGAGGAAAATGACTGGAAATCGCTACCTCTGGAAGCATTAATGAGATTAATCTCCTGAGATAATCGATTGTTTTTGCGTTATTTGCTCAAATTTGCATATGTATGTACGTAGCTGTGAATGTAAACTTAACAGGAAAAATGCTTTGAATAACTTGTTGATAATTCTTCCACAAAGTAGGCTTATCCACATCTTCCAAGCCTATACTCTCTCTTTCTCTTTCTTATTGAATCATTTTTATGCATGACTGAGACATGAGGATACAAAAGGACACTGGGTAAATGCGTGCACCAGTATAGTAACTAATTTGAGTTCATCATCTTAATGCATTTACCATAGTCATAGCTGGAAATGAAATAAAACTTATTCACAAGCTCACTTTCATGGGAGATTTACTCATCATATTTCACAGTTTTTCGTGCTGTGTTCGTGCGTTGATATATCAAGTTTATTAGCTGTTACTTTCCATATGAATGCATAAAGTATTGCGACGAATGTAAGAAGTGGCATCTAGAGGGAGAGGGAAGAGAAGCGTCGTGGTATGGTCTCAGGCGCCTCTTGTCCTTTAGAGAGAGAGATAAGAAACTCTATCTAGGGTGCACGGTGAACGTGTTAACTTCAAGGGTTCAAATCAAGGATTTTGAAGTCTGTAGTCCTATGTCTTTATTAATTTCATTTCCTCAAGACGATATGTTTACAAAAATAGATCGATGAAAACATACAAATGAGTATAGTCAAAATAGAGACAAAAAACAAATCTCTTCATTTCCTCATCGCCATGTATTCTTCTACGCTCTAGTATGCAGCATCAACCAATTCTTTATAGTATTCTTGAATTTTTTTGATACTTATTTAACTTCGGTACCTGTTGTATATTTTTATGCTAAGAAGTTTTCCTCCAAGTAGAAGTGTCAGGTAATCATGTTTATCACAATTTTTTGTTAGTGTTGGTTCATAGGATGAATTTGCGTCAAACAGGTGAGTAAGTACCACGATGATATTGTTAATATCTTCTTTCTCTAAAAACCTTCCTGTAGCTGTCCCTGTATCCCAGATCAAACATCACTCCAATAGATCTCTTTTGCAATTCGAAGATTGAATCTTCAGATTGGGACATACCCCATAAATGAATACCGTATGTGGCAGTACTATGGAAATAAGCATAAAATACCATTCGGACCATTTCCAGTGTGAATTTTTTTTACACTATTATGATTCAGTATACTGCTGATGATAGTCTTCGTTCAAGGTCTTTATGTGGTCATTCCAGTCAATGGTTCCCGAAAAAGGAACATCCAGAAACTTTATGGTCTCTGCCCTCAAAACGCTTCATTCTTCTTATGAAAAAGGATGAGTATCTTATTTTTTTGCCTCGGAAACAGTGCCCGTATCAACGGCTTTAATTGCTAATTAATTTCAAACTATTCCACGGCTCTTATCCTGCGAAAATAGAACGACTCTTTCGTCCCGAAAATTTCCTATACTTCACCGGGGTTTGAACTAGGCCTTCCTGGTATCGCTGGAATAGCTGTACTAACAGACCCGATACTCTACTCGCAGCGCCACCGAGATGGGTATCTTAGTTTTATCTCTGTTTGTTGTTAGTTTAATTGTGGTGAACTATAATTTAGCTTTATCCAGACTTTTTGTTGTTGCTTCAGTTAGTTCATCAATTTACTCGCCTCTATTAAACACGGAAGTGCCGTCAGCATATTGGCATACAGAGTAACTTGCAATTATACTTGGTAGGATGTTGACATGCAATAAGAAGAGGAGCGGTGCCAAGATTGAGCCTTGTGGAACTCTGTTTCTCATAACTGTCATTTGAGATACTTGCTGATTGAAGAAATGTTACGTTCGTCTATTTTTCAGATAGAATTGAATTAGATTAGCTAGAACCCTACGAAATCCTTATCGGTTTATGGAATAGAATTTTATGATTCATAGAATCAAATGCTTCACTGAGATTTCAAAAAGCAATCTGGGCATATTTCTGATCATCAAATGCTACTGAAATTTCTTCCAGCGTATGGCTGGTTGCTGTTATCGTAGATCGTCCTGCTACAAACCCATGTTTATTTGGATTGAATAGCTTATTCTTTTTGAGGAAATTTACCACCGTGTTTTTTATGGGTAACTCAAAAATCTCAGACACTATTCATAGGATAGAAACCAGTTTATACTTTTTACACACATCTACATCGTCAAACTTATTTAGTTCATCAGCTCGTAGTTAACCAAGAGTCATACTTTTCTGAAAACTCTTTCCAGTTTCTGTGCGAACATTCTTTCACGCTGCTGCTATAATGCTGTCTTTTTTTCATATGTTGTCCGAGTTTGTAGTTTTTTCAGTCATGTCAACTGTAAAGATGGTATTCTATTTTTAATTTATTATACAGGGTTCGCCTATTGTTCAGGAACGGAACGATCACAGCCAAACGAGACGTGATATCGATGCCGCGTTTTCGGAATCACGTTTTGCTAAATATTATCTATCATTTAAAAATAATTTCAAAATTGTAACACAATAGTAGTAATAATAATAGCAACACGAACAATTTTTTTAATGGAACACCCTGTATATTACTTCAGAATTGAATTTCTTGGTTAAATACAAATATAATTCACTCTTAGCAATTTTCACCTACATCCATCAGTTTTCGAAATATTGAAAGATTTATGAAAAAAAATAGTTTTGTATGCCTTACGTCATTCAGTTGTTACTTAACCACCTCAAACAGTAGATTTATTATTTTTAGCACACTTTCAGACCAAGGTATATTCTTCAATTTTCCGTGTTGAAACTGAGATTATTATCTTCAGTTTTCAAAATAACATGCTCTAAATATACCACTTTTCCAAAGTAAATAACTCTGTTATTTTAAATAGAACACCCTATATATTATTGCACCAATCCA